>BMAV01001853.1:572198-598173 GCA_019973955.1 Trichonephila inaurata madagascariensis
GGAGGACGTTTCAGCTCTCGACAGATTTAACGTGCATCGCTGCCCTACACGGCGGGTCTTTAGTGGTGCTGGGCTCGAACTCATGACATGCCTGCCATGGTCCGATACCATAACCACTGGGCTACCGCAGCCCATCAGGACGTGGGACTTGAATGCAAAGCCCTTCCACCTAATTCCGGTAATTTACTGCAAAAGTTACGGGAGTTTCTGAAATATGAGATTCTTGTTTCCCGCCCCTAGACGCGACCGTAGACTACTTTCGTAGCCCTCGAGTTCAGTTTTTCGGAGCGGGGCATTAGGGTCGTCCAGTATTATCCGGCAAAATTTCGCGAACTTCTAAAATTCGATTTCGGATTCTCGTTCACCACCCCGAAGTACAACAGAAAGGCACTTTTCACACACCACCTTTAGGGTAAGCCCCTACAACGGTCTGCGAAAAATATGGTAGTTCGGAATTACCCGGTAAAGTTAGGTGAATTTTTCAAATTAGATATCAGATTCAGAGTGTCCGTTTCAAGGTAAGTCAGGGACCTAGTTTTCGCGTTCCAAGGCTTTTAAAGTAAGTCTTTGCCACGGTGTATCTAAATCTGGTCATCCAGAATTACACGGCAGAGTTACAGAAATTTCTAAAATTCAATTTCAGATTCTCATTCGCCATCTTGAAACACATCAGAAACGCACTTTTTCCGCTCTAAGACTCTTAGGGTAAGGTCCGGGCACGGTTCGCATTATAGGCCGCTGTCCGGCACAATCCGGCAAAGTTAAGGTAATTTTCTAAAATTCGGTTTCAGAATCTCGTTAACCATCCCGAAATACACCATAAACGCAATTTTTTCGCTCTAAGACTTTTATATTAAGCACCTGCCACGGTTCACGTAATAGACGGTCGTCTGAAATTATCCGGTAAAGTTAAGGTAATTTTTTCAGATAGGATATTAGATTCGGTTTAACCTTTTTCAATTACGCCAGGGACCAAGTTTTCGTGCTCCAAGGCTTTTAAGCCCGGTGTGTCTAAAATACGGTTGACCGGCATTATCCGGTTAAGTTCCGAGTATTATTGGCAACCAATTCAAAATTCGGATTCTACGCCTCGAAATACGCCAGACATTCACTTTTCGTGCTCTTTGGTCAACAAAATCCGCTTCTCCAGACACACATGCATTGCGACATTTTGCAAATTTTCCCGTTTCCCGGATTTTTTACATTTCCGGCAATAAAAAAATTATGACGTCATTAATTGAAATTAAAACTATCCTATATTTTGAGTTGGCTGAAATCCCACACAATACACAAAATTATCTTAAAATCGGTTGAATAGTTTTGGAATTCATGCTGACAAACACTGTGACGCGTAATTTTTATGTATAAGGATATATATATATATATACAGGATTTCAGGTATCCAAAAGTAATGGCTTATTACTACGGAACATCCCTTCAGAATGCAATAAACTGTTCATCCATGGATTGGAAAACTATCTGATATTTTTTGTGTCTAGTCCGATTGGCTGCACGTGCACGCATTATTTGGCAATCGCAGACCATAAACTTTTTACACTGACTTCATTAGTATAGATTTGGAAGCCACAGTAAAAGATGCAGTATGTACTTTTGTTAACGAAGAAATTTAAATCAGTCACTTCATTTAATTTAAATATAGCAGTAGTCAAAAAGGAACAGTTTAGAATTAGAATTATTTAATTGTTAATTCTGGAAAATGTTTCTGTTTCAAAGTAATAAGTAAACTTAAATTTACTTCTTGCTTTTAATTTTTTTCTCTTTCCAATGAGTTTTGAAGAAAAACAAAACACATGAGAATTGATGAAAATAATTAACTAAATAAAGTAAGATAGTCCCTTCCGTGTTTTTTCTATAGTGAATCACATTTTTAACCCGGCACCATTTTCAACTGCTTTTCTAGAGTTAAAAGATTTTAACTAAATTTTTTACGCACACGGTTTAGAAGAGATAAAAGATCCATTAGCAGACATGTTTTTTTTTTTTTTTAAATTTCAGTAATGTTAAAATACAAGTTTTTGTTTGTATTGTGCAGTTTAGGAACTCAGGAAAAAAATGAAAAAGAAACTAACTAAATGTAGTAACTCAGCTATTTGCTTAAACTATTCAGCTTTTTTAATATTAAATATATTAAAAGAAGTTTTTTAATGTTTTAACGTTGCCAACTCAGATTATGTTATGTATAGGATCAACTCTTACTTTGTATGTTTCTATCTGATAACTTCCTCTGGCGATATTGTATTAAGTAATATTTTTTCTGTTTGAATTTTTTCTTTCTTTAATTTTCTTATATTGGTATAAATTTTAATCTTCAAAAAGTGTTCATTACCATTTTTAAATTAGTAGGATCAGGTTTGCTTACTTTTCTTATAATACAAATTAGAAGAAGTAAACTGTATCGATACTATCAAATGTTTGATATAGTTCAAAGCATATCGGTGATTAATTCAATGGGTGTATTCAGCTATACACCAGTGTTTCAGTTACGAATATGCTTATAAAATTTGTTAAATTATTAGCTTTATCATTTCCAATATTTTCAGCAATTCATTATTATTAAAATATGTATTTAAATAAAGCGAAATATGATAAACGTTTGTCAAATCTTGCATTGCTTTCAGATTTATTTTAAGAAATGCACAAAGGTCATACTTATCAGTTTTAATAAAATTAATTTCTTATCATATATTTACATATAATATTAATAAAGTATTCTGAAAACATATTGTTAAATATATGTTGAAATAAATTTAGAATTCGTCCAATCTGTATTGTAAAAGTGTTGTAAACTTGTCTCATTGTAAATATAGTATAACATATTAAAAATAACGGAGGACGCATTATTTAATTAATCTGCAGATCAGCTAATAGGCATGGGTTGTCCCAAAAGTTCCCGTTATGATTTTTGTTCTTTTGTATATGGCAACGCTAGTTGAAAGGGTTTTGCTTCGGGTGGTAAAGTTGGAGGGGCAGATGTACCTGCTGCTCCTTCATCGAGCATAACATGTTTTAATTGTACCTCTTCCAGCTTCCCATGCCAAGTTTCTTTCAAAGTCATTTTAATTCTTTGGAACTAAAATAAGTCCTCTGGTGAAAGATCGGGACAGTAAGGTGGCTGGGGAAGCGTTGTCACACCCATTTTAGCCAGAAACTGGGAGACAATGAGAGTTACGTTTCAAGCAGACTTTCCTCATTTGAAGCGCGAATGATAGTTTTCGGTATTCACACACCTCTATACAGCCTTCCAGATACTTAATCATCGATACTTGTCCAAAACAGAGTGCACTTTTTGCCCGAGTTTGTGATTTTGATGCTCGTCCCAAGTGGTTGCCGTTGTTAATGGACTCCCGAACCTCTTGTACCACATGGAAGTTTGGCTTCGTTTCATCGCCCGTCACCTAAGGCGTTTCGAGGGTCTCAGCATTATTTTAACCCCTTTTCAAGCAAAAGTTGATTGCTTGACGCTGCTCCAAAAACTAGTCCACGTTTTACTCGACGAAGATACAATAGATATCTATGAGTGGAGAGCGACCTTTCCTCAACAGCTGCCAGCAATTTTTTTCACCCGAAGTTCAGCTATACTCCAGCCAGCGTTACCAACCTCAAAAATTCATTCCGAGGACTTTTGGGCCAGACCATTTATATTGAATTAAAGTGCTTAAAATTAATAATTAGGTAGAGAAGAAAAAATAATAGCTTTAGAAAAAGAGTTTTCCCCATTTTGTATGGATAGTGCTGAGTAATACAATCTGAATTGTTAAACTGTAAATAGCTTCTGTTGGTCCTACTTGCATACTTTGACATAAACATGATTTTTGCCAGGTTTAATTGGTTACTTTAAAGCTGAATTTATAAGACGAGAAGCTAACAAATAAGACGTAGGTTATATAGTTTCTGCATTTAATTTCAACCATGTTGATGGATTATGATTCATCTGTGTAATAAATTTTTGCTGTCTATGGAAATATTTTATCTTTTCTTACAGCATAAACGGTAGTATCCTTTTTTTTCCCCCTCTTCTAATTTTGTATTTCTTTTTTGCTCTTCCCTATTTCAGATTTGTATTTTGTGCTTTATGTTCTTTTTTTTTTCTTTGGGGCCTTAAGCTTTTTCAGTTCGTTTAGTTCTTTTGAGATATTTAGACTTTGGCTTCGGATTTTCTTCTTTGGCTTAAACTGAGTATTCGTGGATTTTCGTTTTGGTGAGACAATGTGATTTTATCAAATTTATGTTCCGAGTTTCTGAACAATTTCTTGGGGAAAAATTGATTTATTAAAAATTTGAAATCACTGTGGTCTATATATTTGACACAAATAAATCCACTGTGATCATAATTCAGAAATGTTTATCAATCCGTCGCCAATGTCATTCACATTTTCAGATACGTAAACATTACGGACAGATTCAGATATATTACCATTATCAGTTTCGTCGATATTAATGATTATTTTAGGTACATTTAAGCTTGTAAAATTCATCTTCAGATAATTTTTATAGCACAGCTTTAAGATCTTCTCCATAATCCACTAAATTTCTCGTATTCTAATCTTTCTACATATTTTGAATCCTCACTAGGTAAGATGCTTTCTACTTCAAAATAATCAGGAACTTCGATATTCCTTTCATGCAGATTATATTGAGCTTTCGAGGATCAGAAAATTTCCTTTTCACTGTTATTAAACAGTATGATATTCTCTCTGTTTGTGACTACTGAAATTCGTGCTGAAGTGAGCCTTGCATTCCAGCATAAGATAAGAAAGACATTATCATTATTATTCACATATCTTGAGACTTGAATATTGATTCCTCTTTCTAATTTTTTAAGCAAAACTATCTAGTTTCTTACTTTTATATGGTACTTTTTTGAGCCCTTTGGAACAAATTTTAGCTTATTATTTCTTTTTCTTCATTCATAAATTATATCTGAGGTAAGATATTTTTTGATATCTTCCTATGATATCTTGCCTATCTTCAGATATATTTTCTTCTTATTCAAACTCATCATCTCCATATGCTGTTTAAGGTATCCGACTACGTTGAAAACGTCACTTTTGGTCAAAAATCACATTTTCTTTTTATTTTATCATTTGAAAATTCAAACAATTATCTTTCTAAATCTGTTTCTGTTTTGTCTGTGCGATAATTAGAAAAAAAGAGTTACAGGTGTTTAAAATATTATTACCGCTTTCAAAAGAAACCGGAAGCAGTGAAATCGAAACCGGAAGTTGATTTCTAAACATTCATTTTACCGCTAGTTTTTTTAGTTTCATCACATTATAAATTTAAAAACAATATCTAAGAATTTTTAAAGCTATTTCATTGATTGGTAACAATTTCAATCTTTTATTTTGACTTTTGCGATTGACAACATCTGTTTCTTATGACCTCACTTGTTTTTATTTTGGTTTAGGTCTTAGAAATTTATTCTTGCATTTCTTCTTAAAAACTTAACTTTTTCGCTTTACTTGAAATTTTTTTTTTATTTTTCTGTGATATTCCGCTTTTATTTTACCTGATTATAGTGGGTAACCAACGAGTTAAGTCAGTTTCCCGAAGAAGAAAATTTGCTGGTAACAGATTCACTAACCCTACGCAAAGTGAAAATGTTCAGACTTGTAGCGAACTGAAACTGAATTACTTGAAAGACTCTTCTCAGAACAACGAATGTTTAAATGGAACATTAAAAGGTAACAGAATATTTGACTTAAATATTTGGGCAAATGTATTTTCCAGTTTGTGCTGCCCAGAATGTTTCGAAAATAATATGTATATGTATGAAGATTCTGTGTTTGGATTGGCTTCCAATGTAGCAGTAAAATGCTCCAAATGTTATTTCATACTCCCTTTTTCATCTACTGAGAAGTTAAACAAGCAAAGTGTCATAAAGTTGCAATTTGTTTGTGGAATGCGAGTAATTGGAAGAGGATTTTCGTCTGCTAAAAAAAGCTGTGTGCTACGTTGAATATGCCTTGTGTGACAAAAGGGGCATACAGACTATGTGAGAAAAAGTTCTTGGCTGCAGTTACATCAACTGATAAAGATGCCATGATTGACGCTGCTTTAGAAGTGAGAAACTTCAAAAAATGTTCCAACACGGCAGTTGCAGAATGTGGAGTATCTGTTGATGATACTTGGCAAAGACGTGGTCATTCATCCCGGAATGACCACCCTTGCAGCATTATCCATTGACACTGGGAAGCTTTTAGATTTGGAGATTATGCCAAAATTTTGCAGAATTTGCAATATATTGAAGAACTCTAAGAGTCCAGTTCTACATACATGTTCTTGCAATCATCTTGGATCTGATTCAAGCATGGAATCCGTCGGTGGGTACAGAATCTTCGAGCGTTCTTGTACCACGAGAAATCTGAAATACGTTCATTTTTATGGTGATGGTGACTCCCAAGGATACCTTGCAGTGAAAGATATGTACGGTATCAACAGTGTCACCAAATATGAGTGTATAGGACACATCCAAAAAAGAGTAGGTAGCCGGCTAAGAAAGCTTAAAAAAACCCAGAAAAGCCTCGGTGGGAAAGGAAAACTCACTGATGTTATGATCGATAAAATCCAAAACTACTATGGCATTGCCATTAGAAGTAATACTCATAACATCGAGGCAATGCAAAGTGCTACCATAGTGGCATTTTTTCACTGTTGCTCAAGCCGTGAAAAACCCATGCATGGACAGTGTCCAATCGGAGCTGATAGTTGGTGTGCATACCAGCGCTCAAAAGCAACCGGCAAACGATTTTTAGAAAAAAGTGCAGGTCTTTCTGCAAAAATTTTAAATGTAGTTAAATCCGAGTACATGAAACTGTTTGATAAACAATTGTTACAGAATTGTCTCCACGGTAAAACCCAAAATGCAAATGAGTCGTTCAATAGCTGTTTGTGGCAAATTGTTCCAAAGGAAACTTTTATTGAGCTGAAAACATTCTCTTTGGGTGCTTATATTGCCGTTATTATTTTTAATAAGGGTTTCAATGGTTTGTTAGAAGTATTGAAAGCCCTTGGCATAAATGCAGGTTACTATACCTTGCGTAACTACAAATCTTTCGACGTCATTCGAGTCAATGACTCAAAACGACATTCTTTACCTCGTTCGAAATCAGCCAGAAAAAAAATAGGGCCCAAAGAAAGAAAACATTAAATAAAATATCAAAGTCTGAAGGTGTGTTATATAAATTAGGAGAGTTTTAAGTATGTACTAGTAATAGTTTATTTTAAAATTGCATTTCTAAAGTTTAAATTCATTTTTCTCAAAACTATGTTTTTGTAAATTTCTTGGTATTTCAAATGTGATATCTAAATAACCAGTAGAGATACTTGTATGAAATTTTACACAAATGTTATTAATAGTATTACCTAGAGGCTGGACTAAAAGCAAAGAAATTGAACGATTTGTAGTGATTTTATGGTTGATTTCCTTATAAAAGTATCGAAAATATAAATGAAATTTATAGTTCGTAGCTTCGATTAGCTCTAACTTTTGATTCAAAAGAAATAATTTAAAACTTTTAGTCCAGCCTCTAGAAATATGTTTAAAAAATGTGCTACAGCAATTTTTTTTGTAAAATATAATTTATTTTTAAAAATAGAGCATTTGAAAAAAATTCAAAATTTCACTAAAATTTCTTTAAAAGTTAAAATTTTTGTAAATTGTTATGTATGTATATTATTTCTAACTGTATTTTTTATTATAGTGCATAAAAATGAAATTAAAAATGCAAAAAATGTTAGGGATTTTTAGAAAATTAAAAAAATAAGTCTCCGAACGTAGTCGGATACCTTAAGCTTTATTTTCATTCCCTTTTTCACTTCGTTACTGCTAGTCTGAATTGTTATTTCCTTCACGTTTTAATTATATCTCCAACGAATGTTACCACTTGATTTTTCTAAATATCTTTTTTGAACTAGTAATATCAAATAACAGATGGTTTTAATAGAGCATGCCCAAACTTACAGTCGATCTGTATTTTTCAAGGAGCAAATAAAAAAGTCAAAAGATCTTCAATAATTAATTGAACCCATATATATTCACCTATAAACATTTCTAGTGAGGTACAGTTTTCCCTAATTGCATCTGATAATACTTCCGTAGCTCTAAGAATTAGTATTATCCTTAGATGTGATACTACACCTTTGCTATTACAAGCATTCTGTGGGAGGTAAATAAATAAAATTCCATTGTTATTTCTCTATTAGAAATAGTGATGCAGACATTGGTCACTCAGTATGTTCCTCCATTCAACCCTAATTTTAGTGTGTTTTTAAAAAGAATGTCTTATGATTGTTCTCTTTAGAAATTAAAATTGGTTAGGCGATAGAAATCACTGAAAATTACATTTAATGAGTTACTGGATTACCTACGTTTTATAACTAACTTTAATGCTGAGTCCCCATGGCATAACCTTTCTTTGTGGTGTAGTGTAAAAATGAATTGTATTTTTCTAAAATTTGAGTAAAGGATTATCTGATATAAAAATAAGATAAAATAACTTCCAAGCTCCCACATTACCATAACTACTATATTTTTTGAATAGACCTGTAAAATGAGATGTAGAGTCTAAAAAAGTTTCAAAACTATACTGTTTTTGCTTGCATATGCTTAACGTCTGAGTTTCCGCAGGTTGTTTAGGCAAAGGGTTCTATCCTGAAGACAGAAATATATCGCTATTCACAGTCAAATCTAGTTCATTGTACGTCCTTCTTTTCGAAATAAAATAATTAAATTACTGGATTGGTCGTAAGTGAGGGGAGCACTGATTTCATTCTTTGATTCGAAAGCTTAACTAATTTACTTTCATCAGATGAAGTTTTCACAAGCCTTTTTTTTTAAACTGGAATGCGTAAGAAAATTCTTTCTGTAAAGGCTTAGCAACTTCGGTTTCTTGTCTCGCATCATTTTCATTCAATTTTATGATATAGAAAAGCATTACGTAGCTTAAATAGTTTTCCTCATATAGAAAAATTAGCAATTTGACTGCGTCTAATTATAAAATTAATTCAAAAGATCTTGTGCTTAAGAAAAACAATTGTTTTTAAAGTGCTACTAAATAAAAATCAAAATTCATTAGCATTTTTTTCTTTTTTTTGGTTTCTGATAATAAGTGCAAAAGTTACAAGATATTTACAAGTATATTAACAAAGTTTAAAAAAATGTATCACTAAATAAGTAATATGAAAAAAAAAATCTTCGATAATAAAGAAAATTTTTAATTGAGAATGCTTATAAGAAAGTTTTTTTCGTAGATAGAGATCAAAATAAAAATAAAAATGTGTAAATATAATTTTGTATTTAAATCTTAAAAATTAAATCTTTTTGTTTGAAATAAGTATAGTAATGCAAGGACTATTGATTTAAAATGCAAAAATTGTCTGTTTAAAAATATGGAAGAATATTGTAATTGGTGCGAAATAAAGCTTCATTCAAGAATCAATTAGGAAGTAAATTTATATACATATATATTTATGTATTCATTCAAAAGATATTTGTTGCCTTGATTTTCTTGTAACACATGGATTACTCTTTATTGTATTCTTCAACGTAAAACAACAAACATACAGAATAATTTATACCTACCCCAAGTATTTATATTTCCAATAAACCGACAGATTTTCTAATTCCAGTAACGACTAAGATATTCAATAGATAATCTGTCAATTTACTCAACACAATCAATCATTCAAGCTGAAATACATCTTTGTTACTTACATATATTTTCCCACAAGAGTTAGTGCAACCTTATGTAAAAGTCTCATTGCGGAGAAGAGCATGCTTCGCCAACTGTACAAATTACGGAGAGCAAGGCTTGAGGGCAAAAGAGGTCGGAAAACGTCGTCTGTCTTATTCCCGTAAATTAATCCGGACAACATTTGGTGTAGGATGTTGTTTCTGGGTCGCAAAGCCCTGGAAATTCAGGCAAATGTGATTTCTCTTCTTATAAAATTGAGATTATCTTAAGGAATTACGACTGGAACGTGAGTAAACGTGGAAATGTGTCAGTATTTGAAAATTCAAAACTTGCTTTAATTTCTTGTTTAATTAGCTTGTAATATATTTCTTAAAAAAATAAGAATAAATAATTTTTTTCATTTTTAATACTAAAGAAACCGATATTATTTACACTTATTATAATAAAAATCTAATTTATTAATCCAATGTTTTATTTGAATTAGTTAAAATTTATTATTATTAAAATATTAATACTATATTTCCAAAATAGGAGACGTGTTTAAATGAAAGTGATTTTAAGTGTCCCATACGAGCAATTTTCACTGTATTTTCGTGAAGCAAACACGATAATGAAGGTATATGTGCCTCACACACGCGTGCGCAAACATATTTGTAATAACTGCATTCGTAATGCATTTAAAAATTGCAGGTATGGATGCATCTGCATCCAAAATAAATCAGCGAGATATAATAAAGTTTTTTAACACTGGAAGGGTGTATACGGGTGGATATTCATCGCAAAATGCTGATTGCCTGCTGTGAAAGTTGTGTCGAAGCCCACGGTAACTAGGTAGGCAAGATTGTTCATCGATGATCGACAGGAGACAAGGGATTTGCCACGGCTCGATCAGACGCACAAAGCTGTGACAGAGAAGCTGATTACGGGGATTGGCACTGCATTTAAAGAAAATTAACGTCGATACATTCGTGTCATCGCAAATGGGTTAAGAGGTTTCATTGGTACTGTTCACGATATTGTCACCAACATTATGAAGTATCGAAAAGTTTGTGTTGCCAATGGATACCTCACATGCTTTCTAAACACCACAAGAAACCGTAAATAGGCTTGAGTTTACGGCATTTGTTGCACTACAGGAACGACAACTTTCTGCTGAACATATTGACAGGGGATGTAAAATGGTGTCAACACTTCTCACCAGCAGGGAAGTCCGTCTGCATGCTATGAAAACAACCCGACTCACCTAGGCCCTACAAATTCCAAACTCAGCAGTCAGCCGGAAAGGTGATGCTGACCACATTTCTAGACATTCAGGGACACTACTGAGCCGGACGTCTCTCTTAATACCCAACGGTACTTCTAAACACTTGATAATTGCATAAGGCTATCAAAAACAAACTTCCAGGTATGCTGTCGTCAGGTGTCATCATTCTGCACGGCAATGCAAAGCCGCCTTTCGCAAAGGTGCATGTCAAGGAACTGGCCCGTAAAAAGTGGGAAATCGTGGAACATCCTGCTTACAGTCCAGATACGTCGCCTTGCGACTATCACATCTTTGAACCGCTGAAGAAAAGCGTAATGGGTCAACAATTTCACTCCAACGATGGCGTAAAGGCTGCAGTTCTGAACTGGTTCCAGGATCAATAAGGTTCTTGGCGGACGTATTTCGTAACCTTTCTAAGCAATGGGACTCTTAATTAAACGCCAAGAGGGATTTTATGCATTTCACTCATTAAATATTGTTGTTTCTATCTATGTACAAGTTATGCCAATTGAATTCCCTTACTGAGCATGCCCTAGTCGCAGTATTGGTGTGAAGAAGTGGAAATAGAATACAGTTGAACTTGATTTTTTCCAATGCTGGTGGCACGTTATTTAATCAATATATGATAAACGTAAAAAACGAGCTGCGCATTAATTTGAAATTCCTCGTAAAACTAAAAAAAATACAATTGAATGTTTTAAATTATTAAAGCGGTGTTTGAAGATAAATGCATGTCACCCAGTCAACGTTTTGAATGGAGCAAACGATTTTTAGAAGATTGGGAGGAAACTGATGAGGAGGAACATTCTTGTTCATCTGTGACATCAAGTGATGCTCATCATTTTTGTTCAATATTAATGACATCATCATGATTGAATGGGTACCTCTAGGCCAAACGATAAAACAATAGTACTACTTTGAGGTCATTTGAAAATTTAGAGAAATAGTGGGGAATAAAATTCAAAATCTGTAGAGCAACAAGACGGGGATTCTGCATCATGACTACTCCGTAGTGCACATTGTGCTCTTTGTACAATAATTCTTGGAGGAAACATCCATTACTGTGCTCCAGAACCTACTATACTCACCAGATCTCACACCATATGACTTCTAGTTTCTTCAAGTGAAAAATGCATTGATGGGGACACATTTTCAATCTGTAGAAGAGGTGCAGTTAAAAATGGTACAATTACTGAAGTTGGTGACATATAAAAAGCCTCAGCACTGCTTTGAACAGAGGAAAACTCGTATTAAACTTTGTATTGATAAGGAAGGGGAGTATGTTGAAGGAGTTGAAAGGTATTTGTACATTGTTTCCTATAAGTATAATTTTTAAGACCATTCCGGTAGTTTAATTGTCACAGTAGAATCTGTCGCATTTTTGTCTCTACGCATCTCAATGATACACACCTCAAACCACTTTCATTTGAGCACCCCTTATACATATCATATCCTATAAGTAGTAGTATAAAACTAAAAGACAAATAAAAAACTAATACGAAAATTTTTATTTAAAATAAATAGCTATTTTTATAGAACTTCCAACTCTTAAGAAAAATGATAGGATTAGAGAGAGAGAGACAGAAACAGTGTCTGATTATTTATAAAATGTCACTTATTTTTCTATTCTTTATGCATACGGAAATCGTTCGACTCTGTTTGTTATTAATGTATACTTATCCTTATTGGGTCAAGTTCTCTGAGCTCCAACACAAACTGTAAATAAATTATTTAAAAACTATTTTCCTAAATCTCTGTCTATGTCTGATTACTTACTATTGGTTCTTTGCTCATATATACCTCATGAAAAATCTAGAAATATATTGATAGGTTAGAGTGACATTTGCTGAATCATAATAGTGATAACTGTAATTATTAATTTGTGACGTCAAAATGCTTTAATCCTTTCCATCTTGCTCTTGACAAAATAACGGTCTAGTTAACCTTTTGTTTCTCGTGCAAGTGATATTCATGTATTGTAGTTTTCAAAGAAAAGCACCAAAAGGTTCAAATAATTTCTTATACCTGGAAAAAATTTTATTTTATATACCAGACTATTTATAATATAATTGGGTACTGTTGGTTTATTTTCTCTACTAGTTTATTTTAAATTACACTATGTCTGCTAATATGTTCTTAACGAATTTATGATCATTAAAGGGTTAAATTGCATTTAAATTTTAAGCACACGAAATATTGTTTCCTTCTTATGAAGGCATAAGAAATAATATTAGTAGAAATCTATATTATTTTCTAGTAAAGATGCAAGATTTGAATACTTCATTTATGTAAATATGATTATGGTGTTCCTTAAGAAGTATAATGGCTTTAATTTATATATTTTTACTTCCTAATTAAAAAGAAGTTATACGTTAGTAATTATATCTGTTCATAAAAATAGAAAATATTAAAAACTTTTCTTCCTTTAAAAATAGTTCGATTGGACGAAATATGTATGTGAGTGCACCGTTGTTGCATACTTTTCTTCGTATTATCTTTTAGCAAAATGTCAGCCATCAGATATAGTATAAAGTTATTGAATTTTTAAGTGCAAAAATTATTTAATGCCTTTTATGTTATATATGTATGATAGAAAATGCTGATTAACTTTTCATGGTTAATGCCTGAGTACTCGGAGCATCTGGATGGTACATAAAAAGAGGGTATTCTAATTATAATGTTAAAGCATGAATTCCATGCAAATGTAGTTTTGTCGATTCAAGTAGACTTTACAAATGCCATTCTGATGAATTTTCTAAAAGTGTGAGTAGATTCACTATATTCGAGAGAGGACTTATAATTGGATTACAGAAATGGAAGTATTCGTTCTTGTTTAGTTTTTTTCTTATTTTTATTATTCTTTGTATAAGTTATGCCGTTTATTTGATATAATTTCAAGAAAAACTGAATGTGGAAATGAAATTTTCCAGTGAACTTTCATTTTGACCCATTGCTTATGTAACTTGATTTAATTAAATTATATTTTTCAAATGTATAAGGCAGAGTTTCTCAAACTTTGGGGTGCGCCCCCCTTGTGTGAGAGGCGTGATAACTCTTAAACTCTCCATATTGAAAAGTTGAAAAGTAAACATTATTCAAAATATTATTAATTTACTGAAAGTAAGCAAACAAAATACTTTCTGACGTAATAAAATATAAAATACACATTTACTGATATAATGGACTTATAAAAGTATCTGTACTATACAATGTATTTTATTATTAATTTAACAATACTAAGTTAAGAACAAGTTTGAGAATTACCAGTGCTCCCATGGGCTTGTATTAACACTTATCTTGATGATTTTTGTACGGTTTATAATTAATTCCTTAACTGCTGATTAAAATTTACGCGGTTCGGTGCTCAATGTCACGGTTTTCCACGTAGACGCGCGTATATTGATGATTTTTTTTTTGGGGGGGGGGTTAAAAGGAATAAATAAGCAAAATCCTCTGAAATAAGTAAATCCTTTGCAAAGACTTTCAAGGTACTTTTATTGTATTCCAAAGCCTTAGGAATAATTTTCTGGATAGCACAGTGCACAGAAAAGATCGTACTTCTGAAAGATGTATATATGCGTCCAGAAGATTAATGCTTTGGCTGAGAGAGACGTTTATATACGTCGGTGGCACATAAGAAGTTAAAGTCGTACTGTAGCTTTAGTATAAAAGTATAGTATTACTGAATTCAATACAATGTTATTATATGAAGGGGGGCGCGATTAAAATGATGATTGGAATATTGGGTCACGAGTATTAAAAGTTTGAGAAGCGCAGGTATAAAGGCAAATAAGCAAGCAGGAAAGTTTACATCACAAAAACCTTTAATTTAATTAAACATTAAAATTTAGCTTATAAATTTTAGGAAGTTTCTCCAGTATAAATTGGTTGAAAAAGAACACCTTTTATTGTAGACATTCGAGATGACTGTTTAGTTTGGTTCTGAAACTTAAAATTTCAAATGATATTTTTTTAGATTGGATTTATATTTTAAAATTCCCTTGAGTGTTAGTGATTAATCTAATAAACAAAGCATTCATTTTTTGTCTTACATATAATTGAATTACTTTCAATAGAAAATCCCATTTAAATGAGACAATTCTTATATGTTGGACTAATTTGCGATACTTAAAACGTATTTATCCTTTGAATTATATTACATAATAAAGATATTCTTTTTTGGTATAACTCAAAATATGTATACATATTTACACCCTACATGTTTTATACCTACTTAATCTTTTTTCAGGACAAAACATTCTAAATTGTTAATGGAAGCTTTAATACAAAAATTTCGATCTTTTGAAAAATCTTAAAACATAAGGTAATGCGTTAATGGTAGAATATTACATAATTCTATAATTCGAAGAATAAGATTATTGTTTATAATGTAAATTGCCATATGTATTAATTTGTGTCAAGATTTTTTCAGAACTTGTCAATGAACTCAAAAATTCTTTTACAAAAATATATAATCATAAACTATAAATATTTATTTGAAAATTGAAATTTTTGAGAATAAGTACAATAATACTTACTTCTGTAAGGAGATTTTATAATTGTTTTCAATAAAAAAAATAAAAAAATCTAATGATTTGATTTTTCAAAATAAATAAAATTATCAAAGCTATATAAAACTGCTAAGTAAAATAAACATTCAAAACGAATTTGAGGGAAAATCTCAAAGGCATTGCATAATTTAGAGAAGCACGAATTTAAACTGAATAAATTAAAGCCAATTAAATTTTTTTTTAAATATCATTAGTTTATATTAAACAACCTCTTCATCGGCTTAAAATTAGTAAGAAGAGAAGAAAAATATGGAAGTAATTTAATTCTAAGGGCTTGTAAAGAGTTTATGATAAGGCAAAAATAAGAGTTTTATAAATAAAGATCGGGGAAATACATTTACCGACTTTTATGTTGACAATGATTAATAGACTGACAAATATGTTTAGCCACATCGCAAAGCATATCCATTGAAATAATATATAACCTGTGATCGATGATTAATTCTACAAAAATAAGAGAAAAGCACAATGAAAAAGTGTGTATGCGTGGCTACACATGTATTCTGCTGCACTTTTCATCGGCTATTCCTTAGCTCTACCAGCTAGTCTTACACACTATTACTCTTCTTGCGTTTGTCATAAGGCTAGTTTGTTCCTCTAAAAGGTATATGGCATAATTATGACGTCACGGAGCTTAGTTCTATTGTCAAAGTTTGGTAATGGATGAAAAATTATTTTTGTGTCTTGCTGTATAATTTGTCAGTTTTTCTTGAAGAGAGATTGGGATGTCCATGAATGCAGCATATGAAATTGTTTTGTGCGTTTTACGAAGAATGTTAAAATGAAATAATATAGTTTTGACGAAAACATTGAGGAGAATTCTGTTGAATTAGAGGTAAATTTCTGTAATAATTTTATCCTGATTACTACTATTGCAATTAAAGATTTAAATTGTTTTAAAGGTATTTAATTCTTCTTCATTTTTTGTATAATAGTAAGATTCTTTTGAAATTAAATATAATTTGTTAATTTTTTGAGTCAATATAGTTAATTAAGATTATATTTTATATTAAATGATCACTCAGAGAGTTTCCCATCAAGTTGTATATTTTTTATCACATTCCAATTTAAAAGAACTATTGTTTTATGTATAAATTTCAGATCATTATATATATCTGAGCATTCAAGCATCACTTTATTGCAAACATCACAGAAAAATGTATGTGTATTAAATTTATTTTATTATATAATTCGACGAATTACCTATTTTTCTTGGTATTTAACATTTAGCAATTAAAAATAGTTAAACATTATTAAATCAAATTATCATCATCAAGCGAAGAAATAACACTCAATTTTCCAAACTGTTTACCACGCCAACAGAAGGACTTTGAGAATTTTGTAAGGTTTAACGTATACATCACATTCCCTCTACACACACAGCACATTTTTATTGCACCATGATTTTAACATATCACTCGACAGATCTAACATCGACTGCAAATTCATGACCATCACCAGTAGCCTTCATTGGTCCGCAGAAAAATATCAGAAAATAAATTACATAATGCCTTTATTTACATCAGTTTACGGTAATGTATAGCTCATTTTTACGAAAGTTGAATAACTGAAATACCATACTTGATTTTACTTTCACAAAAGTCAAATATACGAGTATTATAGTATTATTTTGATTAATGTTAAATTATAGATATGTTCAGGAACGTAAAGTATTTCAATAGCATTGATTTGCATGATAATTAAGTGATATTCTTGTTTCACATACTTTACCTACTTCTACATTTATTCTGTGTACATCAGTTAAAAATGGATTCCCTGAATTTAAAAACATTGATGACTCTTTTGTAACAAGCAGAATGTTTCCAGGAAAAAAAGAAAAACGTAATCGATTTTATGAATGATAGGGACAAATTTATGCATAATGTTTGTTCTCATTAACATAGTCGCATTTACGCATGCAGTACAGATTTCCTTTTACGTTTTAATAAAATGGAATTGATTGAGAATTCTCTGAATCGTGTTCTTTCTTTTCAACTTTTGATTAAAATATTTCTTCGTGTCACAGAATTTTTTTCTATAAACTTCATTAAAAAATACACTTTCACAAAGTTATGGATTTATACATATAAGTTGCAAAACTGAATACATTTAAACCAGATGAGGTGAAAAGAACTGTATTTCATATTAATGACGTGAGATAAATTATCAGCGGTTATTCTAATAAACAACTTTATTTAATTGAACTTCATACATCTTAAAAATAAATAAACAATAGGACAATAGGAGTGGAGTTATCTATTGTGGACTACATCAAAAAATTGAATATACACTTAATTAATTGCGGTTTCATCGAAGTCTGACTAGTTAATTTTGAAATATTTAGCATGACATAAAAACCAAAATCAGCACATACACAAATAATCAGCAATAGGTTTATTAAATTACTAGATCAACTCATTATATGATGTACGATCTTTTTAGCTATCCAATTCTAAATAATGCACTTATCTACATTCATCTGAAGAAATGTTGTTTCTCTGCGAAACTTATACAAAGAACGGATAATGTCTCTCTCTCTCTCTCTCTCTCCCCGATTCGGCAAACTCTATACAAACCAACATCAAACTTGATCAGGTAATCTTATTTCACTATGTTACTTACTTAAATAGTATAGCTGTTAATGCCCATGTAAACTTTGGCATGTTGGCGCCACATCTTGGCGAATTTTAGAATCGTAAACAAATAGTGACAACGCTTAGGGTTGCCGCAGCAATGTGTTTTGTATCAACTCTAATGCTTTGTAAACATATTTCAGTTCGTTCGAAAGACTTCATATTGGAAGTCGCATTAATAAAATTGAGATTTAATTGGTGATATTTAGTACAGTCCATTAAATTAATAACCCAACAATAGCCATGATATATAAGCAAGAAATTACTGTTCAGCTAATTGAGCCAAAAATATCTCACTCTATATTTTCTTTCTACTTGCACAGAACGCCACATTATATACTGAAAATAATTCGTATATCACATTTCCATTGTAAATAGATGGAAGTTAAAGTTTCAATAAAATTTTAAAAACAACCCATGACTAGAATGAATCTAACTATTTCAGTAAGATGACTATCTAAAATTACGTGCTCCTATCACACTTGAAGACAATGGTGAAAATTTCATCTAATACTCCTATTCGCAATCTCTCCCTCTTATTCCCACATGTCTTTAAAATGAAATGCAAATTTTCATATATCGTGGTTTCTTCATAAAAAAATATTCTCAAATCACAAGCAACGTCATATATATATACCACTGGTTTATCGAAAGAAAGAAAATATATGACCTAGCTATAAGTGTTTGGAAACTACGAGGTGTGTTCCACACACACACAAAAAAAGACTAAGAGTGTAGTTTGAAAAATAGTGGAGTTGTCAATAACTGTTTTGGTGATGTCATCGCACACAACTCTTCTATCCATGTGACCAGTTTCGACCTAACCGATCACACCAAGTGAGAGTACTGCTTCATTTAGTGAACAGGTACAACTACATTCTGCCAGAAATATATCTAAAGCAAAAACTGAACAGCGAATCAACATCAAACTTCTTGTGAAACTTAAGAAATCAGTTAGGAAAACATGTAAAATGTTTACTGAGGCTTATGGGGATCAAACTTCGTACATAAGCGACTTTCAGGTAGAAGTGATATTGAGGAAGATGATGAACATGCTAGGTGCCCAAGGTGAGTGATTTCAAACCAAAACATTATAGAAATTCGTGATGTGATTGAGAGTGACTGAAAATTAAGTGTTTGTGCAGTGAGATGGGGTTGGTTAACCCGCGGTCACTCGCGCCTGTTTTTGCTACCGTCGTTACTCGCGGGGTGTAGAGAACACCCCAAACTTTTAACACGTGTATTTAATTATGAAAAAAAATTAAGTCATTATGATGCATATTTATACAGTACAAGATGTTTTTTTTTGTATTATACAAATAAAATTATTTAATTTATTGCATATAAATTAGACTAACATTAATTTAAACTAAACATACAAAATTTTAATTTTAAAGCACACAAATTTATATTTTTTCATAAACCAGTATATAAAACGTATACACCAGTAATAAATATACTTTATAATTAATGAGATAATGATAGTAGAAAGTAGAAAAATAATATTTTAATCATTTTCCAAACATTCAGAGTAGACTGTATACAAATGCTCAATTTCTCGCGAAAGTTCTCAACCCCCCAGATAAAATTTGAAGGTCATTGCATTCCAATCATTCGAGAAAGAGAGATTGCATCAGGCCTGAAGGTTCAATGACCTAAAATGTGCAGCTACAGAAAAAATTGTGGTTCTGCACATTCTTTTTAGAATTCTGGGAGGATTTTATTGTTGCTGGGGTGTACAGAACACCCCGCGCGAGTGATCGTGCTTTAACTTTGATAGGGAAGCTGTCGACGAGTTTTTACTAAGGAATTACACATGAGGAAGATTCGTGTGAAGGCTGTTCCAAAAGTTTTCTCCGATGACCAAAAACAAAGCCGTAGAGATGTATGTGTGAACATGTTAGAATGCATCGCAAACGAGCCAAATTTGTTAGAATCTGTAGTAAAATGTGATCAGACATAGATTTTTACCTATCGCCCAGCAAGTAAGTACCAATCGATGTAATGGAAGTCTTTAGGAAAGAAAAGGAGCAATATCAAAATCAAAAGTCAAGGCAATGTTAATTGTCTTCTTCGACATTATCGGATAGTAATGATTAAGTTTGTTCCCAGTGGTCAGACTCATGATCAACACTACTACATTGAAATACTAAAACGACGTCGTGAAAAAATTAGGAAAAAAATAAAAGGCCACAGTAATGGAGTGATGGATGGCTCTTGCACCAAGATAAAGCACCTGCTTACATGGCTCTATCTGTTAAGCAGTTTCTGACCAGCAAAACTATTACTGTGATGGGGTATATTCCTTATTTACTATTTTCGGTCTCATACAATATTTCCTACAGTTAAATCTTGCTTAAAGAGAAACAATTTTACCTCAGTTGAAGATTTCAAGCAAAAGCGGAGAATCTTCAGAAGAACCTTCCAAAAACTTCGTTACAGAACTGTTACCACCAATGACAGCACTGAATGCAGAAGTGTGCGATTGTTGATGGGGACTACTTTGAAGGTGATAATGTCACAAGAACTGATTCTGTAAGTACAATGATTCATTAGATCATTCTCGTTTCTTTTGTCTTACACCTCGTATATATCTAGAATATAGGACACTGAACCTATGCTAGCAGTTATTATCTGAAAAGCAATTTGCTCTGAGATTAATTACAGCATCGGCATCCTATCGTGATCCCTAGCAGCTTTACACCAAACTGTTGATTGAAGGGTTTGTGATATCATCACTGATTTTAAAATAGGCAATACTCGTTTCTTAATGTCTGCTATCATTCAACGTGCTCTACAGTTTGTGGACATGTTGCCTTGGCACATGAAATTATAAGAGTCTTTACCTCTCAAGAAAATAGGGTAAACTATTGGACGGCTAATCCAAATTCAACTGAATCCTACAAGATTGCTGCTTCTTTTCAACTGACCAGATGAAACAGGCAAAAACTTAAATCCCACAAAATTCTATGGTGTATATGTACGATACAATGCGTGTACATATGCATGTTTTATTCAAAAGAGTGGAGAGTACAATGTTGTTTCATGCATCACCATTTATCGTGTGAAATAGCACTTGTCAAGTATACTTTAAAATAAATCCTTGCCCCAAAGTATTTTTTGCCTGAATTATTTTCACCTCCGTTTTTCTATTTATTTATTGTTGAAATACCTATTTCCACTAATGTACCAAATACTATTTTGAGGAAGTTTCATAAATTTCATAATTTTTTGAAATATCACAATCGGGATAAGGATTCGGATTTAAAATGTACTACATATTCTTAATTCATGTAATGTATCAATAATATATGCGTACTTGCTAAAATTATTATTACTATTATTTTTAAAAAAAGGCTTGAAAGCATAATTTGAATTTAAAAAATGATACAGTTTTAAAATGTTCACTCTTTATTTAAAAAACATTTCTTTGGCCAACTTTTTTTCGTTGTGTGATTTTATCAATAAACATTTTAACAATTTCATATATCAAGTAAAAAAAAAAGACCTTATTGTACATTTATCAAATATATTTTTAAGTGATAGCTTAAAATAAATATGTTTCTTACAGTTGACGTAAGGATTAAAACCATTGTCGAAAATTGAACTGAGGAGCAGCATTAATCCATGTAAAAAAAATCATTTTTCTTATTTGGAGACACCCTTTCTTGTGTATTTTAAAATCATGTATAAAAAAATTGCTTCCTTGTGCTTTTTTATCTAGCATATCTGACTTTCTGAAACCGTTTTTTATATAATCTGTGATGAATGCATCCCTCGATATAATTTTCAGTTTAATAGAGCTTTTAGTCATTGCTTTGTTTATTTCATGTAATTTACATTTATCTAAATTAAATTTTAGCTAATTCAGGTTTTACTGCATATCTTATCTTATAAGATATGCAGTAAACATCATTAGTTTGATAAACGCTTTGGGATGGAATGCTGGCATGCTTTTTAAATATTTTTTTTTAGTAAAAATATGGTTAATATTTAGAAATAAGTAATTTTTAATTTATGCTGGTATTACTAATCACTTCTGTAAAATACTTAGGTTTATATATTCATGTAAATAGAAAAAGAGTTTTATTACGATCAGATGGAATTAAAAGAAAAAAAAATATCGTAAGTCAAAAATTAGCCAATACTTTCCGAAATGTATTTAAATTTCAAGAATAGTTATTTCATCTTCATTTTCTTCTGGCTTTTAAAGTTTAATTACTCAATACGATTTGCGAAATTAATTAATTTCATTTTTGAGTTAGAAAAATAATGCAAGATAATTAACACATTTTGATATTTAACTTAATAAAAGCTATAAAAATTACTTGAAATCAGCGAGCGAGAATCCAATTTATCTGCTCAAAAATTGAATTCAATGATTATTAACTTTACTGAAGATTTAAAGGTATTTCAAAGCATTAAAAAGAGCTGAACAACAGTTAACAAATGAATAATCGTTAATTTTAAAAATGAATTTCAAATAAAGTATGTGGTTCATTAGTAATTTTGTAATGAGACAATTTTTCATCATTGAAATATTTTAAGCTTTTAATTTGAATAAAATTACATTTATTTTTTACAGTTTTCTATCTAGTTTCTTTAATACATATCAATTAAAAAAAAATTATTTTGCTTTAAGATATTAATTTTTTTATGAATTTCCACCTCCATATACATTATTTTTAATTAAGAAATTAATTTGTTTTCATTTATATTCAAAACATATTAATTAAATTAAAAAAAATTAAATTTAAATTATTATTGATTCTGGAATTTTTTTTCCTCTTTGAATTCCAGACATGCATCACATATTTAGTTTTGATGCAGTAAAATCTTATATATTAATGTAAACATATATTTTTCTCAGAATATTTAGGCATTTTCTCAAAAAAAAAAAATTACAAGTATTTTTTAAATATATTAAGAACTTAATTTGCAAATTCTAAAAACCACTACTGGAAAATTACTTATGCCTATCAGAAAATGACACTTCAATATTCATTTTCTTAGCGAGAGATACAAGATGCATGAACTATAATGTCATACAAATTATATCATTGATATAAATCCTTACTAATTCGTTTTGAAACGATTAAATGTGGTACAACCAGGATCATTGCAAATGGATTAGAGTAATTTGTTCTTTTTGCAAGCAAATTCACAGTCGGTTTGCTGAACCCTTTTTCTACCGAAGATCCTTATGAGTACCACTTACTTTAAAATTACATAGAATAACCATTTTTACGAATACTCTGACTATACTTAGTAAGAATATTCTTTGAAATCCACTCTTTCAAGATATATATGGCAGCAAGGGTTTCTATGATGAGTATTTTACTAGAAAAGGCGAATAGTTTCATAGCAGAGGTTGCGTTTTCAGCTAACATTTTGATCGGATTGCGAAGATTAACATTTTTGTTCTGAAAGAGTAGTTACGGTAAAAAATAAGTGTGCCTTATTTCTTTTATATGTTAAGGAAGACCTTTGAAAACTATTTGACTATTGATTTTAAGTGAACAGTGTATATAATTAATTTTACAGTTGAATAACTTTGTTGTACTTATAAGTACCGAGACAGTACACTCAGTGTTGGAGCAAGAACTTAGTCTTTTTTTTTCCGTCCATGTGGCTTATTGTTGTTTTTTGTTGTATTGCAGCTTCATCACCATAGTGCAATAGATTCATGCTTTTTTTTGGCATTTCTTTTAGCTTAACTTATTTATTTATTTTTTTTTATTGTTTTATTTTGACGTTTTCAAAACATTTTAAACTTTAAATCTAAGCTTGGTTTTTTTTGTCACACAATTAAATGAAATATCTATTCTTTTTCAAAATTTAACAACATTTAAATTGTTTATGTGTAACTGAGATTTAACAATGATAGAAGATTTTGAAGGTGCTATTATCATTATTATTATTTCTTTTTCTTGGAATATCTTTAAAAAAAGAAACTCTGTTTTCAAGAGGCTTTGGATTTATTACAAAACCTACTATTTGAAATCAATGATGTACTAACAGATGATTTTTCAGGTGAAGAAGTCCCAGGAAATCTTCTGCTGGTATTTTCGTTAAATTCTTAGGATGACGTCCAAGAGACTGAACTCTAGGTGTAGATCATGTTAAAAAAATGCTTACTCCAGATTGCAGTGCTTTAAAAAATATAAAATCGAAACCTCACTCAAAATGCACTACGTATAATGAACTTCTGTGTATTAATGAAAAAAAAAACTGTTTCTTTGAATATCATCAAATTAAGTTTAAGTGTAAGACAAGTAAATAAATTTTAAAAATTGAATAAAATCTTTTAAAATAAATATTTTGTGCTGTAAAATATTTGTGTTCTTTGCTTACTTAGCATTTTTAAGAGTTAAAAATGCTTTAAAAAGTCATTAGGTCTTTTCGTATTATGAGAATATTTGAGACCTTTGTGGACTGACGGTAATTTAAAGTACGAGTTTAATTATTAAGCTCCAATGAATTAAATTTACCAAAGTTGTGAGTATTTTATTTATGTATATCCCTTAATTTTAAATGCAGTGATTCAAAAAAAAAACATTGCTTGAAAAAATTTGCAGTAAATCGGGTTGTGGTAGATAAAGGGTTGATCTTCCTACATTAGTCGTCTGATAATACAAATTATGAGATTTCATGTTTTGTTTATCATATCTGTTTGAAACATTGCCATATTCATAAATAACTATATTTATTATTACTTTTATTTCCATAAACTTATTTGCTTCTGACATTTCTTTCTCGAGAATAATGTCGTATTTTATCTAGGAGGCATTTTTAAAATGGCTTTCCCCATGCGAAAGAAGAATGAAGTATTTAATTTTCCTCAGGTCTTTGAATGTAAATCATTCTATGAAAATTATAAAATAATTTCCAAAAAATATTCTATTTGGTTCATTTAATATTCATTTAAATATTTCATTTTATACTATTTTATTTCTTCAATATTTTGTGTTAGTATTTCTTGTTATACTTTTTATTTTCATATGTGGATGCATTTGTAGAACAGCAGTTTAGTATTAGAAACTAATTTTGCATATATAAATTTGTTTTACTGTTTATTTTTAATACAATGGTGCTCAAAGGAGAAATTTTACTGTGAGTTAATAATTTATAGAAATGTAGACTATACATTAATGAAATTATACATGCACATTGATTATTAATAATACAAGTAAAAATACTATACAATAATTATAATATTATTTATGCAAATTTTAAGTGTCTGAAAATCCCAAAGTTTGTAATGAAAATTGCAAAGTAGAAGGACAAATTATTTAATTCAGATTAGATTCCATTCTGACATTAAAACAACATTTCTGGCTGAAAATGAAACAGTTGATTTTTATCGATTGAACACTTCCAGCAAAGTCTTTTTGAACTTCTAAATGATTTTAAGAAATAAGAGGTGAGTAAAATTGTCTCTCTAATTGCACCCTATATATTTCAAATAGAATTAAAATATGGAGTTCGGCTTATTAATCTATTCGATAATATTTATCCCCTTAAAAATTTCACAGTCCAGAAGACTTTTTGTGAAAGTGTTGGCATTGCTAAGAAAAAAATCATTGTTACTCTCACCCCTGAAAATATAAGGCTTCACGATTTAATCCTCATACCTCTTTACATTCATATGGTTGAGTTGAGTCGAGTCGAGTTTGGTGTTTTATGTCGCAAGAGCCAGTTTTGGCTATACTGCGCCAAACATTCATAGGTCTGTGGTCTGGATGGGAAAAGAAGAAAAGAAACTGGATGCCAAGATGGGGGGGGGGGGGG
>BMAV01001853.1:598273-615402 GCA_019973955.1 Trichonephila inaurata madagascariensis
GAGGGTCGAAAATAGAGAAGGATCACTGGGGTACCCCGGGGTCGTGACACCCGTGTTTACCAAAGATAGTAAACCCCTTGGGAAAAGGCAAATACCACTAGAGTACCTCGAGATTGTGACACCCGTACCCACCTAAAGAAGACGATCCCCCTGAGGGGTTACGTTCATATGGAGGTACATGTCTCGCATATTCAAAGATATGAACAACTATACATTTCTTGTTCCTTAAACCTCAGCTACTGCATTGGGTTTTTTTTCTCGGAAGGTAAAGTACATATAATAGGTCCTGAGCTCCCAACAGAGCAAATTACATCAAGAATCAGTGATTCAGCTGAATCTAGGCGAATTATTGAATAAAACGGTCCTCTACTAATTCCTGCTTGTAAGTGAATAGTCTCTAGCCTACTTCTGAAGGGCTTATCTCTTTCTTATACCTCTTTGTAATGGACAAACATTAATTTTTAATTACTATAGTGACACTTGTAAGACCGCTCTTAGGTTTTTCTCTATACGAGTAGTTCTGGTCTTCATAACATGTCTCGATTCTTCTTTATAATTTCTAGAAATCTGCAATTATTATTTAGACTTTTAGTGATTCATCTTCCCATTCCATTATCCAAGTGTTCTGGAAGGAGAATCTAATTTTAACATTTATTTTTAAATTTCATCAAATATTGTAAAAAAAAAATAACAGCAGCCTATTGGAAGGAAAGAGTGACGAGCGTAAATTGGCACCTAAATTTATAAGGCCTTTCCTCCTAGTTACAAAGCCTACACGCAATGAAATGCTAACATAAAAGATTTAAAATTTACCATCTTTATTTGAAAGCATTATTTTTCTCTTTAATTTTATATTCTTCGAAGAATTTGATTAAATATGCAAATTTTCAGATTTTTGAGCTCCAGTGCATTTATTAATACTTAACTACACAAGTAGCAACATATTTGATACAATTCGATCAATTTACAAAATATTAAAAACTAGCTAAACTTAGTAAAATAGAAAAAAATAACTAAAATAGATTTTCTGTTTTTTGAAAGAAATGCACATGAAAACTTTCAAATATATGAATTATGTAAGCAAATGTTTGAGTTGTGACGGCGATAAATAAATAACAGGAACTACAGAAATTAATAATTTAGCAACCGAATGGTGAGCAAGAAAATGAGGATTTCTGATTTTAAGGTATAAATTGCTTTTTATTTTTTTTCTCACCTACTATTTAGTTTCCATTTACTCCTTACAGTACTGATATCGCTCAAAAAAGCTTTTCGGTTAGTTCCTCGATTTAGAAAATGGGAACAATTCAATTTTCTTTTCTTTTGTATTGCTGAATAATGAAGGTGGCGGTGGCACTTATTAACTATAAATTATGAGTATGTACTCACACAATTAAACAATCAACAATTTTCCAAATACCTCAGGCCTGTTTTATCATTAACCATAATCAAATGTATTACCCAATTATACCTGTGATTACTGGAAGCTCTGATCTTCTACAAAATTTATTATTTAGGATCATGGTGTCTGCTGCTCCAGCTACCTCTCATTTATGCACATCTAAAAGTGCAATGGCTGTGGCTCATTCAAGTTGCAATTCTACTCACTTACGATTTATAAAGTCAAAGAGAGAAGTAATACTTATTTTAATTTCATCTCTCTATCATCTTACTGCTAGGAATATTATTGTCAAACTACTGCATTTTATAACTGAAATAATTTGTGTATTATTGATGCCGTTTTAATATCTGAAATACTATGTTCCCTTTTACATTATTCCAATACAAATCCAGCCCATATTTAACAAGATATTATCAAGCTTCCCAAATTCTCCTTCTTTTTATAATCATGATGTTTGTTGGAGGCCTTCCTGACTCAGTAGATAGACAAATCTATCTAGAATAAAATATGTTTTTTATTTTTTGAAGTACAGGTTTCCCCTCCTGTCAGATCTGAACCAGAAGTATGCTAATACTTTATTGACTGGTTTATTGCTACTTGTCCTTTCTAATTTATACATTCGATTACAGTGTTATTTGAAGAGTTGCTTCCTTTATATACTTAGACATCACGGACACTTTTGACATCCCAAAAATATTGCATAGCTTAAGAACTATTGTATATTATTTTTTTTAAAAAAAAAAACCATGTTATTAATGAATTTGTAACGTAAGATCTCTTCTTTCATAAACTAATTTTAAATAATAATTTAGAAATAAAATGGAAATTAATAATAAATAACTAAGTGTTCCAACGATGGAAGTTTTATTTTTTTCTAATGTGTTCAACAAAAAATAACGTACACTAAATGTCTGCGGTAACATTTCTACCAGGATTGAATAATAGGAATAACATGTATCTTGCTGAGTTAAAATAACTGTTGTCTATCTTGTAAGGCATACCAGTTTGCGGACCTATGTATTCCTCCATATTGAAGCTATAAAAAGTTCTAAAATCTACTAAAGTAAAAATATTGTTACCATATTTTACAGGGTTATTTTGTCACACACTGCCGAAATGAACATTGTCTTGAGAACAATTTATTTTTCATCACATATTACACATTTTCTTAGGTGTGACAAAGTCTATCACAATTCATATAAAAATTACCTAAGAAGATATTGAATCCAACTTATCAAACTTTTTCTCTCTGAAAATGAATTGTTCGATCATTTAATCGATTTTTTTATAATACATAAATTATATATATATATGTAATTTACAGTTGTATGAAAACTCTTCTATCTGATGCCAGTGGGTGCCACTCAAACTTGGAAGTATTCAATAAATGCACTAGAAATTATCTGAAATATCGAAATGAAATATCTGATCCCAGCTGCTGTTGTTAGTGGTACTTACACTTAAAACTTTAGCCAGAAAACTTCTATTTTTGTTATTTAATACAGAAATCGTAATATAAATTTATTAAATATAATATGCATTAAATAAACTTCAAAAGATTATCTGACTCTTCTTATAATTTAATTGAATTGTTTACAAATACATATGAGCTTATAAATCTCCTTATTCTTTAACTTGTAAGGGACAATGCACAGAAAAATAATTTTTCTTTTTTTTTGTACATTATTTTCATTCAAATTTAGATTTAAATATGTAGATTACATTTCTTATTTATCCAAGTTTCTTGAGGTATTTAGGGCAAATGTGATTGTTTCGCAATGCTAAGAAGTATTCCTTTGTTCTGCTGCATATGTATTTCGGCATGTGCTATCGTTGAAAAAAAAAGAAATCTACCTATTGAATTGTGTTATAATAGATTTGTTATATCATATCACCTTTAATCCTTCTTTTTCTTTGGAGCTCATATAAATATGTGGCTAACGATTTAATGCTACAAGTATTTTTTTTTAAAATATAAAACATACAAAAAATTGTTTTACAACAGTCAAGACTTTTTTTTTAAGAGGAACAAAATACTAATTAAAATTGTTCCAAATATTGTCTGTTTCTATATAAAAGTTTGATACAAGTATTCAAATTATTATAATTAGAAACAAGTTATCAAAAAAAAGAGAGATAATGAAACTTTAATAAAAAAAGTTTCATTCTAACGGGGTATTTTTCCTTTATATTTCCTTATTTTTTGTAAAGAAAATACTTTCCGTTATGGAAGTTTCATTTTAATTAAAAAATATGTTTATTTTTAAACGGCATGTTTTTGTCGAGCCTAAATATTTGTTTAACGCAGATATTTTTGCCAAAAAAAATATAGCTTTTCAATTATTTAAGTAATTTTTATGAAGGATTGTTTGAGTACGTATTATTATTTTTTTAAGTTAATTAAGTTACTGAAATATTTAAAATACATGCCTTAGAGAATAATTTTTATAAGGATTATTTGAGTTCATATTATTTTCTACCAAGTTATTTAATTTACTGAAGTATTTAAACTTCAATGTACATTTTTTTTTAGAATCGTTATATTCTTATAAAATGTGTTTCAAATATTTGACGTAATTTATTCAATTTGTGATGATGTTAACTTAAACCAGAAAATAATGATTATTTGAAAATAATTTAGGAAGTTTTGTGCTTTAGAATTACGATTTTGGTGGCATAATTTTAAATATATTTTTATCTAAATTGATGAGAATTGGAATAATATATATTGTATTTTTGTATAATAATATATTATAATACAAAAATATTTTATCCAAATCAATACTTGTCCAAGCTATCTCAAAATTTCTTCAATTATTTGAGCAACATTTAACTATGTATATCTAAGCTAATATTATTATTATTATCTTCTAAAAGTTAGTTTCACTATACAGGGTTTTCAGAAATGAAAGAACCGTTTACAAAATTAAATAATTCCCAGATGAATAAACAGAAAACGATAATTAATGTCATTGTAAAGATAAAATATGAAATGTTTAATTTCTCTAAAATTCTTTTTGTCCAATAGGTGGCAACAATGTTGTAATTTTGAACAGAAATGGAAATGGCGTCACAGCGGTGGAAGGCATTTGTGTGCTCTCATTTGCCAAAAGTCTGTCAGTAATCTCGGTTCAGCGTGAATTTCAGAGAAAGTACCATAGAAATGCACCAACATCTAAGAGTATAAGAAGATGGTATAATCAGTTCCAGGAAACTGGATGCCTCTGTAAAGGCAAAAGTCCAGGGTGACCAGGTTTGCAATGATATTATACGGATGACTAAAGGAAGTCACATTGAACATTTGTGAAAACAAATTTTATTTTACGTCAGAAAGCATTACGTACGAAAATAGTTCATCATTTATCATTACAGTCATATCTTAATTATCATTTTCTGTTTATTCATCTCGGAATTATTAAATTTTGTAATCGGGTTATTCATTTCTGATAAACTTGTACATATATGTATTTTTCTGTCACTTTATTGACTATTTGCATAAATCCAATAAAATGGTAAAAAGAGTTTGAAATAGTCTAAATGACAATGTATTTATAGTCAAAAATAATTATTTTTTCTAAAACATGGAAAATAAATAATTATTAATCGATATAAGACACGCAAATTCTGCCGATTGAAAGTTTAATTTTTTTACACTTAAAAAATACGTAAAAGTAATTCCTGAATAGAAATGTTTAAAAGTAAAATGAAGGTGGGATTTTATTTAAATGTCTATTAATTCTGTGCATTCTAATTCACAAGCGACTCGAGGGTCGCAACTAAGTTATCAAAAGCATTGCACTTGAGGGTTAAATTTCAATTTTCCTAAGCGTATTACTTTCGAAAATATACTTAAAATAATTAATTTAAACGTTTAATTCTAAAGTATTTTGTTGAGTGTTTTTAGTAAATAGCCATAGTTTAAATAAATTTAATTTATTTGTGATTGTAGAAACTAAATTCTAAAAACTTCCGATTCACATTAAAATTTATTTAATTTGGATCACAATTAATTATTTAATTTGGATTCGGTTGTATACGCATTCTGACAGTAGTTATTTGAATAATTTTAGGAGCTCAATTTTAATATTTTAGTAAAATACAATAATATTGCACCATACAAAAATATTTTTATATGAAGTTGCCTTTCATTGATATACACTGAAGTGCCACTGAATTAGGGATAGCAAGTTCTTAGCAAATTGTTTAGCGCTGCACATCATTTATTCGCAAGTGTGGTAACTGCATATATAGCACGTACTGCACTTGTTCTGAATTAGTTTTTGGAATTGCCTGTATGTATAAACTGTCTTATTTAGACTCCTTCGATTGTAGACAAACCATAGGTACAAGACGTATGGGCCATTGAATTTCCAAAATCATCAGAGAACTAGGATTTTTAAGGTCGTCAGTGTCAAGAGAGTATATTAAGAATACATGGGTGTTGGACAAAAGACTAGCAATCAGGCAAACTGGAAAGGACAATTAACCTTGACAGAGCGTGGTGAGAGATAGCTCAGGCGTATTGTACGTAGCCAGCGACGCCAAGCATTAGTTCAAATTACTACCCAGTTGAAAGATGGTGATAGTTATACTGTCAGTAAACGGACTGTTAAACACTCGCTTTGTATTTTGTCATTTTATTGTCTTCTAATATTTATAAAATGTAAACTTTGATTTTTTTAAATAAATTCTGGACGTGGGAGTGGTTGTTTCCCGAGGGATCGGTTTTTGTAGCTCTAAACCCGTCTCGGGTAAGCTCGGTTCATTTGGGCATTCCTCCTCCTCACCTTATGGGTGTCGGAAGCCGTCGACCTATGAGAGTACCATTGCTCAATGCTCGTCATCCGGCTGCACATCTTGCCTGGTCAATAGAGCACATACTAGAAATGTAGAGGACTAGAAACGGATTGCAGGGAATGATTAGTCTCGATTCCGACTACTTAACACAGGCTGAAAATATGGCGTCAGGCTCATGAAGCAGAGGATTCTGCACGCCAGGTTGAAACTGGCATCAATGATGGTCTGGGGTGCTTTTTAGTAGCACTGTTAGGGATCTTTGGTGCGTGTATCAACCTCCCTCAGTGCAATTCAGTACGTAGCGTTGTTGGGTGATCAACGACACCTGTTTATGCTGTTCTGTTATCCGCACGGTAATGGAGTTTTCCAGCAAGACAACTGTATCTCTCACAAGTCCCGGTTGGCCACTATCTGATTGGATGAGCATCCCTTTGCCTTTTCGGTCATAAATTAGCCACCTAGAAGCCCAGAATATACCAGCTTTGGGATGTTTGGGAACAAGGCAAGAAAGGCCATGTCACAGCACCAACAAACCTTACCGAATTATGGACATTTCTAGACAATATTTGGCAAGTCATTCCCGTGGAACGTTTCAAGAAACTTGTTGAATCTATGCCTCGTCGTGTGACATCCGTTATCAAGGCCAGAGGTGGCCCAATTCGTTACTAGGAAGATATCCCTAATTCAGTGGCACCTCAGTGTATTAATTTCAACATAACAAGTAAATACCATCCCCTAAAACATTATTTTTTTTACTCCACTAATAAAAAGCACTGAGGATTCCATCCGATAATTTTTCCTTCTAAAGGATGTAACTAGCAAAAAACCAGTAGTTTTAATATCTGCCGTACTGTTTTTTTCTCTGTATAAAAAAACATTGCTATCTTTTCAATCTTGAATAAGGCCTAGCACATCATTGAAAAATATTTTAAAATTATTTCTTTTTATTGTTGTGGCTAATGCGACGTGTCTGACGTAGTCAAAAGGAGGCCCACGAAATTCATCGTGGCAAGGGGCTAGAAGTACGCCTGTCATTGGCCTTGGCCGTGAACACCATACAGGTGACAGAACGAATAAGCTCGGCGAAATTCCCCGAAGAGACGATAGACGGCGACACCACCTATCTCCACCTCTACAATTTTGCTATGGGACTGGAGGGGATGGAAATATTCTCCAGTCCCCTGCACTTGTGATTCAGCCCACAAGACTTTCGGACCCACTGATCGAACCCAGGCCTTCAGATCTGGAGTCTGATGCTCTAACCACCAGGCTATCCATGGCCCCCTAATTTCTTTTTAAAAATATTATTAATTAAATGTTGATATTTTGAAAAATTATAGGTAACATACTAAATATTAATTATTTTATTTATTTAAGCTTATGTTTTAGATTAAAATAATAAAATATTAGTTTCTAAAATAGGTTCCACTATTCAGTCACAAAAATAAGCAAATCGAAGTTATTCTGATTGACAAAGACATTATAAAGAAATATATGAAACCAACAATGAAAGGTATCTGAAAATTGGGCAATTTTGTAATTGCATTGCGTCTTTCTTAAAGTGATTTAGCATTTTTTTGAAGACTATCCCTTTCTTTTGATTTCTTTCAGTTTTTCCATCATAATGAATTTTATTTTCACGTACAAAATACTCCTTGCTGATTTTACTTGAAAGCTTCATTATTTTGCATTTGAATTTTTGTTATTTAAATGAAAGTTCATTTCAGATTTTTTCTTTTTTTTTTTTTTTTCTTCTTTTTTTGATTGGCTTTAAATAGTTATGCTTAGAAAATTCAAAACTGAAACGGGCTTACAGAAATTTTTCATAAAAAACTACAATGTTCTTATTTCTTACTTCTAAATTAATAATTCCACTCTATATTCCTTGTACATTTTTTTATGTTAAAACAATGGTATAAGCATTCATGGGGTTATTTTTTTGGTTTTATTTTAAATTTTATATCGTACACATGAAGTATTTTAGTACACAATGGAAGACATAAAAAACCGACGCATCAAGAAAAATCGAAACCAATTATATAATGATATTTCTAATAAAAAGATAAACCTACTAAAAATACAAGGCATAACACGTGTTGTCCAATGAATAAATATTGGATCTTTTTGACATAAGAACTGAATATCTCTAGATGAATACAATTTTCTAATTTCTTTCTTGTAATTAAAGTATTTAAAGTGAAACCTGAAAGAATTTTTTTCATTATATAATAATGATCTTCTTTGGTAAATACGATATTTTATCTTTACTTTGAATATTATCATCTCCAAATATAAATTTTTAATAGTGAGTAAAGATGAAAATTTCTTAGGAATAATATCGACACTTCTTTTGCTCTCATTACTTTCAGTTATTTCCAGTTAAAATAAACAAATTATTTATTTTATCCAGTAAATTGATTTTTGAATAAAATTAAATCATTTCAAATGTACTAGCTTAATATAATGATGTACAATGTACTAGTGTTTGATGATGAAATAAACAAATAAATTGTGTTTATTCATTGCCAATGTCACATATAGAAACAAAAATAATTACTTTAAAAGCACATAATTAAGGCAAGTTTTTTTTAAAAAAATAACAACAATTATTTATTTGTTTTTAATAAAGAAACATTGAAAAAACGTTTTTTATTGGGATTTTATTCTTCAATAAACATGAAAAAACAGAAAAAGCTTGTATTAAAATATGAAGCATTAAAAATTTAGGATGTGTTTGATGAAGTAGGTATGCATTTTTTTTATTCGAAAAAGTCTTGAAACAGTAGGAAAATATAGTGAAAACAATAGGAAAATAACTCACCGTTATTTTTGAAAATAGCGATGACTTTTATAAATAGCATGTTAAATGAGTTTAAAAAATGAGCTGTAAAACTTTGTTATAGATTGGAAAATTTTATGTTTTTAAAAGAAACCTTCAATTAACTATGTGTTAAGATCAACAACTCTTTGTAAAAGTTATTAGCTTACAAAAAAAGAGTACCTTGTAATTAAAAGACTAGAAACAAAATGAGAAAAAAAATTATGAACCTGTTTAAAATGGATAGGAAAGAGTTAGCCAAATTTTCCAAGGTAAATTATTATTATTTGTAAAAAAAAAAGTAACAATACCATGATTTTGGCAGACTAGAAATTATGTAAAAACATGAAAAGAGACAAAAATACATCTAAATAAGAAATATAAGAACTTGTGCAAAGAAAATGATGCATTTAGAAAAAACAAAATACACATAAAAAAGGGGGCACTTGATTGCAAAACAATTTCAAGTGTAGTCAATGGAATAATCCGGAACAACAGTTCTGTATCATTTATTCAAACCTTGAAAAATATCTATCTCAATAATTCGGAATTTAACATGATATTTTGTGTAGATTGGAGGAGCTATACTGAATCGAAAAACTTTTTCAACTTGAATTCGGAATAAACTAAAATGCGTAATATTACAAGGCACACAAATCGAGTGAAAACAGAGTACTATAATTTGTCAATATTAAAAAAATATCGTTTCGAAGATGATACATTCATTAGTTATACAATGAAATGCTTTTGGAAAAGAAGTTAAATTATGAATACCGTTAAACTGCTGTAGAGTTCTATCGGAACTTTCTTTGATGTCAATTTCTTCTTAATGATTATTCAAATGGATCTTCTCATCATCTCAAACACACGAAAGGGTTTTTAAATAAAAATTATACTATGAGCGAAATTATATGAAAGTTCAATTCGCATCGATTATATATATATAAAATGAATAATGAACGAAGAAAATGATGTGTTATTTTCATGTTAGCCCTCCATAACCTGTTAATATTATAATATTATAATCATAAAATGTATTTTTGTGCATTATGCTATGTAACTATAGGAACAGATAAATATAAAGAATAAAAATGTTTGTAAGAGCTCCATTTGAGTCTCTTCTAAATCTGTGAATAAATTAAGCTGGTTTAAAAATGTTTTAAGCAAAATTTTGTACCTTGGTGTTTCCAAAACAATTTTTTTGTGTGAAAAGATTTACTATAGAATAATTTTGTAGATAATATACGTTTACAATAAAACAAGATATAATTCTCTTTTTTTTGGTCTAGCTTCTTAGTAAAGTAGGCAGCTTTATTTCTTCATTAAGAATATTCAAATAATCAATATTCAAATCTACAATTCAAATTTAGGCTCTCATAAATAAGATTGAAATACATAACTTAAAAACTCTTATCTCAAATCCATTGATGAAATATCTCATCTGGTTGCTGAGACTTAATGAATCAGAAGTAGTAGTGTTCTTAGCTTACATTTATTAGGAAAAAGTATGTTATCGAATTTTAGTTTCGTTTACAAAAAGTTATAAATAAAAAAAAAGTATATTAAAAATGTATACTTCATATATGTGTTTAAATTAATAATTATTCTCCGGTGTTAACATAGGATTCACATTTCCAAACTGGAGTTTGTGTAATAGTAATAAAATATCCATATTACATATGATGAAACATTCAATGTGAATATATTTTAGATTTGTTGTCCATAGGAAGAAAGAAGTTATAGTATTAGTGTGCAAGCAATCGGGCTCTATAATATTTTATATTTTACATTTTATGTAATGATTCTACCATAAATTTTAAAAGAAATTCCCCCAAAACATGTTTAAATAAATATTCATGTTTTAAAATAACAACAGAATATATAAAATTCATTTTTCATTGTTTAGTTCCATAACTTTTAATTTGTTTCTCTCTTTAACTTTTCTTTTCCTTAGCTTTAAATTTATTCTATAAATGTAATCGTAAATAAGAAGATATTTCATTCCTAGAAACTTCGAAATTCTTAATAGATAGATATTAATAAAAATGAATAAAAAGAAAGTAACAAAAGAAATGATAATTTATATTGAAAAACAATATCTTCAATATTTCCTAACGAACGGACAAAGAAAAAAAAATGCGTTATTGTTAGAGTTCATGTCAACATGTCATCCCAAATTTCTACAAAAGTTTTATTACTTTATTTTTTTCACGTAATGTGATTTACAAGGTTTTTTCCCTCCGGCATCTTAGGGTATCTGGAAAGTTTTTGCTTCAAAATATATTGTTTTCCTATTTTAATCTTCTTTGATACTCGACGATTTGCATAAATGTTTGATAGAAAAACATTTCCGTTAAGAATGCATTTTGAAACAGTCAAAGACCCTGAAGTTTGAATGTGAACACTTAAAAGCAATGTATTTTCTTTGTCCACGGCCCAATTAAAATAAATGTTCGTTTCCTTTTGAACATTTTACGAAATGAAAAAAATATTACTATCATATGCGTATTATAAACTATATAATAAGGAATTTCTAAGTATGAAATATAAACTTTGGATTAAAGCGATAGTTAGTTTTATAAACAAAATTATTATATTTATAATTATTTTTGACTAAGCTGACATTTGTGTATTTGTTATATATCTGTAACTTTCACGTGGGAAGCAAATATTGTCAATTGATAAAAAGTTGAAAGGAATCATATTGTGACAGAGCTAGTTATTATCAATTTTACTTTTTTATTCACTTAAATACGTTGGCCAAAATATTGAATCAACTTTTTACTTTTTTCAAACAACAATTAAAACAAATTTTGATATGACTATGACAATCATGATAGTTTCATGCATGGTGTGTAAATTTAACTTTTATTGAAGACGAAAATTCTTTATTTTATACAAATTTATTTTGTGATTACAGTTCTATATTTACTATAGAAATTTAACATACATCTTAGTAAATATGTACATAAAATAATTTTAAAATGTTTTCATGTGATTAATAGGTTTTAAGTCTTAACTCGAAAAACAATTAACATATATGTGAAAGAATACAATTACTTATAATTCTGTAAATTTTCCTAAGCATTGGAAGAATCTTGACAAAAATTAACGGGAGAAATTTTAGAGGTAGTTTTTTGCCTCGCAATATTTAAAAAGTGTAAATCAGTTAACTACATTTCTCGATATCTATTGTAATTAAATAAGTAACTGACCTAAGTTCTGTAAATTGTTTAATGGTCTTTGATTTCATTAATTTCTAATGACCTTGTTAGAATGTTATAGGAGGGAGGTATATTGATTGACAATTGAATCATAAAAGCTATAATGAAATAAAACATATTCCATTTTGTCATTACTTCTAATCAATAAATGTACGAGTAAACTTCTAATCCGTGACTAAGCAAACGCATTTTAATTTAAAATGTTTGTATAAATCTTAGGACTATATAATATAACATTTACAAACGGTAATATAGAGAATTGTTATAGCTAAGAAAGTAGTCGAAGTGATGTACAGTTCATTAACATTTATAAAAAAATATATACACATTTCTGGTTTTGTTGAGAGAAAACATGATAAGGCGTAGAGGTCTAAAAAATTTCTCAGTTATTTTGAACCATTTCTTCTAAGTGAATAAAAACTTTTGTTTAGAACTCTTATTGAAATCTGTTTTTCCCAACCATATCCGCTGTGCAATATTGCTAGAAAAAGTGTAAAAAAAAAACCTAGTTTGAAAAATATATGTAAGGATAATTAAATTATAGACCTAAAACTAAATCCCTTAATTGATTTTAACTTTTTTTAACCTATTTTTCGTAACATGTTCGAGTCTTAAATGAAACATTCAATTATATCTCAGAAACGATACGAGTATTCCAAACATTACACTTATAATCCCAGCTAATTAAGCTTTATTGTCTCCATATGCACAACCCTTTACTTTCAAATCGAAAACATAAACTAAAAATGTTATTTAACTTTTCTGGACGTGTTAGTATTCAGACCAAATAAAAATCTCTGAGTGAAAGATGTATCGATAGATCGATGAATAAAACTGTTTTTTACAAAAGTTGGATATTGCCTGTGAAACATCATATATATATATATATATATATATATATATATGCGTGTGTGACACAAGTTTCTGCTGAAATCAAATATTAGTATACAGTAAAGCATACCTTACCCTATTTTGCTGTCCTAAATCAGTGAAAATCAAGAAAACATAATAGCTTTCCGTTTTGATCAATTGGCTTTTTATATGTTTATTTCTATTTTGTTTTGTTATTCTTGGTTATCAAATCTATTATTTATCCACTATTTGTTTTGTTGGATTTATAATATGTAATTATCTTATTACACTTTCTCTCTCTCTATATGCAACGATGATCACTGAAATGACAAAATGAGACGAATAACCTGAATCGACAACTAGCAAATGCAGTGCAAGATATGTTATCAAAAGGAAAAAGTTAAATAACTACCTCGAAATGTTTTTCAGTGAAGAAAAAAAATATGAAAATTAAATAGAAGATTTTCATTGATTCTCTAATAATTAAACATGTAATATTGTTCAAACATATTTTTGACGTAACATTGCATTCTATCTTTAAAAAAAATTATATATTTTGTCATTTTAAAAAAGCAAATCTTCTTCAAGGAAAGGGTTAAGATAAAAAAAAAAGTAAAAATTTCTCTTTTAATTTTATCACCTTGCATCTTTAGTTTCACTAAAAAAATGACATTTTCTTCGGACGAGTTTCGGTAAGGGTTACAACAAATAATCCATTATTCATGCTGGAAATTCTGCGTACTTTTTTTCTTTTTTTTTATATGCTTTGCATCCACTAGGCTTAGCATCTCTCAGGGGTTCTTCAGAAATACTATCCGTAGATTAATCTAAAATCCAATTTCGAAAATAAACTTTATACTATCGGCAATATGCCGAACAGCATTCCTTAGCGTTGTAAGAAATAGTTTCGTCAAAGGATAAGATACGCAATTTATGCTAGAAAAATATAATCACATATCTTAACCAGCATTTAGATTATGATATCTTAAGAAAGATAAATATAATGAATAGTCAGAAAAATCTTATGAAATAGTTTATTATATTAACTAGCATTTTTGAAACAATGAGTTGTTATTCTTTTCAAAGTTTCTATTTTTGATTTACTTCTTTGGATACGATAATTTTACGTCATTTTGCTGTGCTGCAATACATTTATTTTAATAAGACTTTTATAAATGTGGTACCAAATCTTTTTGGCATGTATGTGATGAGTACAAAAAATTTTCATTATACTGTTGTTTGCAATGGATTTCGTGGAATTTTTGAGGTAAATAAATGGTGCTAATAAACATTTAAAAAATAAATTTAACTCTTAATTATTTAAATTAATTTTTTTAAAAAAAAGCTTCGATCAGACAATGTTACGTTTGCTTTTAACTACTTACTTACAACTTAAAAATAGTTTTCTGAGGAGTAAATGTAGCAAGGTTTTCTTACACTTATTCCAAAATTCGTTTAAAAAGTACTAAACATTCTTAAGATAAATAAAATTATAATTAAATTTTGCAGCTAAATGAATTTCTTTTAAGAGCTAAAAAGAAAACAATACATTTTTATCTTATAAATAGAAGCGTTTAAATAAAACAATAATTCATGACTTAAAAAAAAATACGCTTTTAATAGTTAATTTGAACTTTTCTAGTGGTAGGAAATTTTAACTAATTTTGTTTAAAATAAAAGATCCACTAGTATACATTTTGTTTTTAACTTGTAAAAGTTTTCATCTTTACAGGAGTAATTTGTTTTTGAAAAGAGCATCACTTGATAGTAGTTTTAAAAACATCAACAATAACACACCTATTAAATGAATACTTATGAAGTTATATATATATATATATATATATATATATACGAGGTATGACCACACAGAAAATAGATTACAAGCCGCAGCGTTTGAAAACTACATATTGTGAAATTGTGAATAAATTTTGTTTCCCTAGAATGCAGATAAATAGCGCTACTTGTTATACAGCTAGTTTGCGTGTAGGTATTGAAAGTCCTCAGACGGTTCTGAACGATTGAAATGGCAAGAGGCTCAGGAAATTGGTCTCGTTTGGAAGTGCAAGCAATGATTCAATTTTTATCGGCAAAGAATGTGTCCGTATTTGCCATTCACAGTCAAATCGTGGAATTTTATGGTGTTAGAATTTCGAAAACCAGAATATGGCAGGGAGTGGCCGGCCAAGTTCAGCAATGGCAGAAATCAGCACGACAGGAATTGAAGAAATGATTTAAAATGATAGACGGGTACCTCTGAGGGAAATCTTGTCAGAGCTAGGTGTGAGCTATGGTAGCTTGCAGCATACCGTTTTTGATGTGCTGCGATATTCAAAGATGATAGTGCTGTGAAAACATCAACCAAGACATGGCTCAATGGACCGGGACCTACCAAGACGAGTTAAGCAAGTTGGTTCAGCGTTTTGGTAAATGCCTAAATATACTTGATTATTAAGTCGAAATGTGATAGATACGTATGCTTCTTAATTTTCTTTAGTATTTTCTGTCTACTGTTAATAAATATTTCTTTATTCGACTTGCAACCTTTTTTTCTGATCACCCCTCATTTATCAAAAGATATACGAACATTATATAAACAATATTAAAATAACAAAGTAACTCTCTCAGTATTTCTAAGTTATGCTAATTCATTAGTTGAATGAAAGATTTTATTCCTTAAACAGCATTTGATGAGGAAGTGAAACTTCTGAGGTATAATTTTCTTCAAAAACGTCTAAATTGATGTTTTCCTTATTTTATGTTTTGTTTGAAAAATGCATAATTGAGATCGAATTTTCATTTATGTTATCTAATGTTCCATTTTGTTTTTAGATGTAATTGAACTATTATGTTTTAATAAAAACACAATAGATCAATTAATTATAAATAGCTTTTACAAGCACTTGCAAATTTCTTTAAGTATCATTAAATGTCAGTTTAATCATGTTAGTTTTGCATAAAGAAGGTAATTATCTACTATATCCACTATTTTAAATATTTTGTGGAATTTATTCTCTAATACTGAACTGTGAAACATTTAAGAATATACCGGACTTTAACAAAATTTCATGAATAACAATGACTAAATTTTGTAAGTGCCACTTAAGAGAACAATAAAGGAAAAAAGAAAGAATGTAGGAAGTAGATAAATTGTAAGGGATATAAAATGCAAATAATTCCGAAATACAAGCAAAACATCAATTATTCAGCAATAAAAATACATCCAAATTATCTCGCATTTAAAGGTTAATTAGTTGCAAACGATTAAACCAACATTTGTTTTCCTTCGTTCTTCAAGATTCATTTGACAATGGAGTCTTTAGAAATTTAACTTTATTTTGTTTTTCAATGAACTTTGTTTCGCATTTCTAATCATTGAAATTCAATTTAAAGGCTTATATACGATGACAATGAAATCTATGGCCAATACTTTTAATTTTGTAGCACACATATACACAAAAACAACCATAAAATTAACGCAGTTTGTACACAACGGTTAATTCTAAAAAACAAAAACGAATAAATTTGGACAGTATGTATGATCAGACACTTTTTTGTTTGTTTGAACTTTTCGTTCACTCTATTCTTAAGCAAAGCATCCAGTTTTTAAGCGATTATTTTTCTTGCCTTTATGAGGAGTAACTTTGTTGTCTTAAAAATGTAAATAGGGGAATCGTGTTGCCGTGGTGTTGATTCCTATTACTGAAGACTTGTAGAAAACGCGCGCGCGCGATGGAATATGTTACTGTTTGACATTCCTAAGGACATAATGATGGAAATTGAAGAAATGTTATACATGTTCAGAAAAATATACTTATTTTCTCTAAATTCAGTGAGAAAAATATGTTTTTAAACATATAAAAAGGTATATTAATCCTATTTGATTATTTTCATTTATTTAATTCATTAGTAAAATGTAGATCCTGTTTAGTTTTTTACATCATATTCTCACATATTATTAAATATTTCTACAAAATTTTGGCCTAGAAGATATTTAATGAAATTCTTTTTTTTATCTGTATACAAATTTTATTAAAAT
>BMAV01001853.1:620402-630556 GCA_019973955.1 Trichonephila inaurata madagascariensis
TATAAAGAAATAAAAAATATTTAAAGATGAGCCAATCATCTTTGTAAAACGTGTAGTTTGTAGCAGATTCCACCAAAAAATCCAAACAAGATTGTACATAAGAGAAAATACTTGTTAAAAATACATAGTGATACATTACAACTTAAAAAAAAATGGTGAGCAATGACATATCGAAATGAGAGATAGAAACTTTACACACACACACACAGGCTAAATAAAAATAAAATGCTTTAAACAAAATAATCTGTTGAGAAATCTAGCAAAATTTTATGTAGAACTGAGAATTGAAAAATAAAATTTGACAAAAATAATAAAGTCTTAAAATCACTTAATCATGTTGTAAACTATTTAGATATGTATACGTAAGAAAAAAAATTAAGAGATAGTTAGGATCTAAACAATAACAAAATTTTAACATTATTAAACTGTCACCATTTTTTATTACTTAAATTATTGTTACGTTGTAAATAATTATGGGTAATATTTCTATAAATAGAAATATTTATGCATATTAAAACTCAAAGAAAAAGCAAATGGAAGTCTTCTCTTTTTTCAAAAGTATTACTATTTAATTTGCGTTAATAATACTCTATTTATTTACTTTAATTAAGTTCAGATAATTAGGATATAATATATACTTAAAATTAAGCAGTGAAGGCTTTTATATTTCTTTTATAATAATCTGAATATAATTAATTATGTAATTGCTATACACAGACGAAGATAATTTGGTATAAAAATTAAAGAGATAGCCACTTGCAATTGAAATTTAACACAAAGTAATCTTTTAATTTATAATTAGCTTTTTTGTTTTATAGTCTGATTGCTGAGTACTACAGTGCCATTATAAATAGCCTGTACACCTGTGACTAAGAAATTATAAAAATAATAAATTATTAATTAAAAACTTGAGTCACCATTCGTGCATACAATTATATATCTTAAAAATTTTTGCAATTCGGAATTAAAGAAGTACTTAAAAATTCATTAAGCATCAAAGTCGGAGTCATATTTCGGAGAATGCACTCTATTCATCTGAGTTTATATTTCAATAGGTTTGTAACTTGAATAAAAAAAAATGCAATTTCTTGCTTTTTTGTAAAAGAAAATTAATTTTTCAAAAACAATTTTAGATTAAAGAAATTAATGAATTTTGTAAAATTAATTTTAGAAGGGTTTTAATTTATATCATTAGGAACTTAAGTTATGAAATCTCTAAACCATATTTCAAATTATTTTGTTGTATTTATTTTTTCTATCTATATATATATAAAGTTTTTCGTTATGCTGTAATAAATTTATTAATATATAAAATATAGTGAGTAAAAATGGGTCATAAAAATTAGAATTTAACTGAAGAGGAGCCCCAACAACGATTTGCATAGGTTGCCCCCCCCCCCTAGCTTCCAGTGCTTTCTTGAAAAATTCGCTTACGTCATAGATCGGATTCTTAAAATATCCATATGTTCCCCTAATTTAACACTGAATATAATGCATACTAAGTTGGACAGGAAAGAAAAACCAATAATTGCAGAGTATGGACACTAATTTGTGTGCGATGGAACCTCTAGGATACCAAAAAAACATACTGACTGCAATACATCTTACATTCCGAAATATATACGATTCTAATGTACCATTTGCCGTTAATATTCTTCGTGTTGGTGCAGATTTTAGACAAGTTTTACCAGTTTTGAAAAAAGTGGATAGAATACAAATAATGGATGTGTTTTTGTAAAGCTATAAGCTATGTCCGCAATTTGTACAAATGAAATTGAAAAAAAAAAGTATATGAAAGAGGAAGCAGATGCAATTGAGTTTTCTAATTGGTTGCTGTGGGTTAGAAGCAATGAAATGAGACAACTAGAAATTCCAAGTTAATTTTTTTGTGAAGTTTTTGTCAAGGAAATGTATCCTGATGACATAACAACGGAGAACAAATGAGTAATATAGCAAGCAATATTAGCAGTTTGAATTGATGATGTGAAAAAAAAACAACTAATAATTCTGATCTAGCAAGATAACGAGGCGTGATATTGTAACATGTAATTCAGTTTTCTGTCTCTTCGCGATGACGATGATGATCATCAGGAGAATGTTATGCTACACTATCTACCTGAATATCCATCATCAGTAACTCCAAAGGGAATGCCACCCGCTAAACTGAATTTGAAATTTGGCTGTATCATTCTGATATTACGAAATTCGTGTATTATTTATTGATAGGCTGTGTAATGGGACAAGATTGGTGATGATAAATTTTCAGAAGAATAGACCGAAGTGTCAAATATTATCAGGAGATGAAAAAGGCTAAATGGTATGAAAACCAAGAATCACACTGGACACTCGAGGAGACTAGGATTTGCTATTCGTACTGAGTTCCCTGTAAGATTGGCATTTGCCCTGACTGTTATTAAATCACTGGGCTGAAATTTAAAAATTTGGTTTATGTGCAACATCGAAGGAAACAATATTAACTTATGGATAATTCTATGTGACTATGTCAAGGTACTGAACAAAGACGGAATGAAATTTCAATGCAAATTGGATGAAAAGGAGGTTAGGAACATTGTTTTTAACGAGCCACTAAATTGAAGTACAACTTAAAATGTGGAGATGAAGATTTAACATTTTTTTTTCCTGCTTTCAAAATATATTTAAAAAAATAGACAACATAATGCGTGTAAGTTACAGCTTTACAATTTGAGCAATGAGTATGAACAGTTGTATAGTTTGTACAATGGAGGTGTTGGTCCCCCGTTATCCGTCCAGAGGTACCCCTAACTTGTTGTTGCGATTTTATATCTCCTTAGACATCTTATGTAATAATGACATGTATAGTATAAGCTTTTCTTAAGTACCATTTAAACACATTAATTATTTTTTACTCCATTTGACAGCATCAGTAATATTCGGACTTATAATGAAAATTAATTCCTTTTGAGAAATACTAAATTATTGAGATTTCTTTCTTGTGAAAGGTGTTTTGCTAAAAAGAAAATATCGTTCATAATATTTTTGTAACATGATTTTAAGAAAATGTTGATTTCAAATTCAGCAGTTTTAATTAATTTTATTATATTTATACAATAACCAATTTCAATGTAATAAAATTAAGCAATTGTTAATTGTTTCATTGAGTATTTTGAATAATTTAAGGAAAAAAAAGGAGAAAAAATTTCATACGCAAATCAACGTACATGGGCTGAAAAACCAGAAAAACAAATAGATGCAGAAATTGTTATTTTACAGAAGATGTTGTTTTCCGTTGTCTCAGTAGCGAAATTCAACCTTTTGGCTGTTATTTTGGGAAAAGGATCATGGAAAAGGTTATGAATACGTGATCTACCGAAATCCATGGCTTGGTGTGTGATCGGGAGACTGGGATCCGGGCAAACACAAATATAATTGTACCAAGTGCTGTTGGAGTGGCAATAAGTGCCATAGAAAAACTATATACGAAACCTAACATGTTCGACGTTGACCAGGACGAAATCGTCCACGCGCAACCACATCAAATAATGAAGGATATATCCTGTAAACAGCTCGTTGAGACTGAACAGCCAATACCGTGCAGATTTTAAAAACAGTTTCTTTTAGGAATTGTAGGAAAGCTCTGAAGCCAAAACAATTCAAAATGTACTTCATGCAGGGAGTCTGTATGCACGTTGGCCAAAGATGTGTTTTCCTTTGATAGCAAGACACCGTTCGGCCTGAAGAAAGTGGGCTGTGAAGTGTCGAGATTCGATGCGAAATGATTGGAGTCAAACGCTATTTATGGAAGAGTACCAATTTAGTTTAGAGTGTGACCATACACGTGTCATGGTAGGTCAAGAAAGGGACAATCAAAATAATCTAATGTTCCGTAAGAAACATCACATTACAGATGAGGTTGTTTGATGGTATATGCAGACATTATCGAAGAACCCATTTCATACCTTACTCATGTTGTACCTTAAGCTGCAGACTTTGCTCAATTCTTTCTTCTTATACAGGATAATTCCGGACCTCATTCAGCTCAGCTTGTAGAAAACATTCTTGAAGTTAGAACACAATACAGCATTCTCCCATAATCTTAATCGGATGGAGCATATTTTGGACACGCTTGGATGGCATGTTGTTGCTGTTCAAAACTTTGATATCACACTTCATCAAAAGTGGTTCCTAAGTCTCATTGATAATCTCATCGCGGCCATGCAAAACATGTGTGTGGCAATTTTAGCAGTTCTTGGTACACCACACGCCTTATTAAATATCCTGTATCATTTCCAAACAATAATGTTTTGTCATTTACATGTAATCCCGAATTGTTGCCCTGAAGCATCATTTCATGTTCGTTATACCATTAAAAAAATTCAAGTTCCCATATAATTGTTTTCTGCTTCTTTATTTTGGTATTGCGTCCCCCCCCCTTACACCTGTATGCTCCATTTTATGATCATCCATGGCTATCGAGCAACAGTTTGTTTTGTTTTTTGCTTGTTTCTCTAATGTTTTCAGCAGTGTATTTGGCCTCCAGATTTGAAATTTGGTGAGCATGTTTATTTATTGAGTAGAGAGATTCAAATAATGAATTTTGCATTAAATTTAAAATTGACTCCCAAGGGATTGGAGATTTCCGGGGGCATAAAAGATAACAATACTTCCTTTTTAGAAGTTCAGGTTAGTTTGTGTGTGTGTATACATATATCAGCAAGTGAGTTATGCATTGGTAGAAAAATGAATATATCTTGAGATAAATAATAATATAACAAAACATATTATAAGTTACTGACTGAAGTGTTAAAATTGCTTAACCAGTGAGGGAAGTGAACAGTAACTAACTTCAACATTACAACTTGAGTTATCAATATTCATTTTCTATGTTATTCAACGTGATTTCGTTTGCTTGAAACCTCTTAATAATTTCAAAAAATATGAAAGAAGAAACTGAAATATAGAATATCTATAGTTTTAAATAATATTGTTTATAAAATTTATAAGGTTATTTGTAACAATGGGCTATCTGTGAGATATATTCTCTGTAAATCGGGTTTTTTTTCCACCCAATCAAATTGTCACTGAGTGCTAAAACAACTCAACGCCACAAACTAACATCACTACTACACAGCATATCAATAATCAGTAAAACATCGAATAGATATTATGTAGACGATTTTGTTGCGTTAGTTCTTCTCGAATTGTAATCGCATATTCCTGAATAATCGTCTAGAATTATAGTCGTTTAGAATTCGAGAAGCTATAGGATGATAGTTCTTTGGTGAGATTCAGAGGTTGCATCACAATTCAGAGAAGTATCCATCATTATTCATTTTTGTCTAGTCTACATATCGCGTGCTTAGTTCTAAAGCTCAAATTAATAAAAGTGATTTGTTGTGAATAGGAGTTTGTTTTCTCATTTCGAGTCCGATATGATGACTTCTCAATCTCTACTGTTTTCGGATCCCCTTACGAACCTTAATGATCAGCGAGATCTCCTCCTCAACCGATTCGAGGAAGAGTTAATGTGACACTTTTTTAATTGAATTATTCTAGCTATAGCTTAACTTATGGATTCCTAAACACTCATAAACTTTGTAAGGAGGAAGCCATGTTAGTTAATATATGATGAGTAAATTTGTAATAAAGCATTTCATTAATTTTATGAATACTAATAATGATCTGTAGGCAATTTTATTTATTTTTACTTTATTTAACTTATATTTGGTATTCTTTCGTCTTTTTTATCATTGTCAAATATAGAAATGTATCATAAAAAAAACATATTTTTGTAATTAGTACATGTAAAAGGGATAGCACACTTTTAATGTATGATGCTACAATCCTGAACAAACATTCTGCGGTTAGTTTTCCTTCAAAGACTTCTAAGGAGAGTATTCAAAATTAGATGAGAAGAAAATAAATTTGAAAGAATTTAAAATGCTTTGCAGACCAGAATCACCACTCTACATCCACAGTCGTTTGGATTAATTTTCCGGGAAAAGACGGATGACGCCTTCGAGCCTCTTATGCCCTTGAGCCTTGCTTTCCACAATTTGTTTAGTCGGCGAAGCGTGATTTCCTCTGCAACAAGACTTTCTCGTGAGATTGCGCTCTTGCTGGAGAATATATGTAAATAGTAAAGAGGAGATTTCGTATTGCATGATTGATTGTTCTCCTAGTCCTCTGGAAGATGCTTTTCCTAAGAAATGTGTCTTTTAAAATAAGTACGCTGGTAGATTAACCAATGATTGTCCTACCAATTGTTGGAATTAGATTAATTGAATGTTGATTTATAATCCATTTTATTGTAGAATTTATTTGTTTTGCTTGAAAACTAAAGCGCACGTCATTTATTTACGTAAGCAAGAATTATTGGATTATTCTTGAAGGAAAGATTTATATTTACCTCTTTCATAAAATGTTTAGATATTTATACTTGATACATATTTGGAATAATAACTTAAATAAAAGACAAATTTTAAATAATACGAATTAAAAACCTTAGAGAAATGAAACGTTTAAGTAACATTTGAGTTTATGTTGAATTTTAGAAGCAACACAATTAGTTATTTACTTTATAATTCGAGAAAATTTTATTTTAATAGAAACACACACACACACACACACAAATAGTAAATTTGCCAATATATTCCTTTTTGAAAGATTTTAAGGTAAAAAAAAATACAGAAATCAACACTAAGATCATATGTAATTGTGTATATTAATATTGTCATGGAGTTCGAAAGAAGATCACCGTCCAGTTAAGCAAACAATTAGATTTATATTCTAACGAAGAAGCTCGATACAACACTGGACTGAGAACATGCCCAACTGGCGACGTACTCGGCTATTATACACTTACCGAATATTCGAGAAATATCCAGTATGCACTCTAAAGAATAATCTAGAACCTAGACAAACAAATGCATTAATAATGAAAACAAAAATTCCAGTCTTTGGATAAATCTGCCAGGACCGGGATTCGAACCCGAGACCAGAGGAAATGGAGTCCAACGCTCTGCCAACTGGGCTATCGGGACTTGTAGCAAATTATGTGTGCGGCAATATAAATGAAATATCATTATAATATTAACACGACATGATGGGGTAAAAAAAATAAATTTAGATAAAAAATGTGTTGCTTTCCTGTGCTACAATAAATTCTTTAGCTCAGCATAACATAGAAATCAAATTTCTTTTTACGTTTAAGCTAAAAAAAGCTTATTTCTCTTTCCGTTCAAAAGCAAAACAAAATGCATAGAAATATTTATAAAAATTGTGCGAAAATTATATGTATCATATACTTTTTGGACCTTTCAAAATGCAACATCATGAAGGACAGGATCTGTCCTCACATTGGAATAATGTAGAAATTTAGAAAGGGAACACAAAAGCTCTGGTGTCGTCCTCATTAGTTGAAGCTGGTTCAAATCGTATCGATGGAATATTTTTTTAAAAGTTTTATATAGACGCTATGGTTAACAATAGTCACTTCAATACCCTTTGGCATTGAAAGAAAGATGTTTTGAAGTGTTCTTGTGATATTCTAGCTGTTGTGTTCTTGATGTAATGCGTACTATTTTCAAACTTTGCAAAATTTCATCTAGCATTGCAAAGGACAACCTGTATTGGGCTTGCCAAATACCCTTACAATTTTTAAAATATAATAATAACGGCATTAAATAAAATTTTAAATTTACATAAATATAGGTTTATAATCAACAATATCCAGCACAAAGTGGTATATTATAAATTTTAAGAGTACAGGTTATAATATTATGCGAATCAGGTTCAAATGTTCAAGATATTTTGAAATTTTCTCTATGTTGACGTATTTTTTAATTACATATATTAGTTACAAAACATCTCAATAAATATAAAACAATATATTTCACTTCAGAATTAAAAAAAATAAATTTATCTTCAAATAAAATGCTCATATCCTTCTACAATGAAGCCCTCTTTAGAAATCTCTTCTTACCTATAGTTATCTTTCAAATAATGATACCCCAACCAAGGTTACAAGAATTTATTATTATTTTAATAAAATTAAATATTCTTTGGATTACATCAGATATAATATTGTTCAATATACTTCATTCTCTCAGTCAAAATTTCATCAAAAGATCTATCGGATTAATAATGTAACGAATATACGCAATCTCTGAAGACCAAGGACTACACAAACACAGTCCACGAAATTAATTAAATTCCTTAATCTAAACTAGCGATCCCAGGCCTAGCATTGAAGACACAGACGCATTCTAATTTGACCAAGTCTCTCATCTTAGAGCTTCTGTACCGACTGAGAACAATTAACTTCATAATTAGGTTTCGGAGGCTATGTCTTTGTCTGGGCACTTACCGATCACTGTGCTTATATATATCTCCAACGAAAATCCGACAATGTACTGATTGAGTAATAAATCAGACTCTTGGTGTAAAATTGATTTGATTTTTACAAAAGAAGTTATAATAAATAATCGATATATATATATATATACTCCAGTTTAGTCCAAAGACTTTTTTGTATCTACATTTGTTGTGTCTGGTGAATTCCAATTTCTTCCTGCTTTAGCACTGTAGTTTCTAGTACTTCTTCCTTTTATTTTATATTATTATACACACACACACACACACACATATATATATATATTTTAAAGTAAAGTATTAAATTGTGAAAATGAAAAAAATATAATATTATATAATAAAATACGAAAATTAGCGACACTAAATTATTCAAATTAACCAGAACTGATTAAAGTGGCGTATTTATGTTTTGCATGTATTGATTTCAATATTTTTAACTTATTGTGAAGCAATTAGTAATTGCTATCTAAGGATAATTTGATACATAAATTATATTTAAAATATATTTTTAACAGAAGTTTATTATAAGGAATTTATATGTAAGTCAGCAAAGATTTTATGCTGGTATAAGAACGAATATTTCTAGGAAAAAAATTTATATTAAGAGAAGAAAATAGTTTTAATTGTGTTGTTGTTGCTCATGCCACCTGTCTGACGTAGTCAGATCGAGGTTCACGAAAATCATCGTTGCAAGGGGCTAGAAGTACGCCTGTCGTTGGCATTGGCCACCATACAGGTGACAGTACGAATTAGCTCGGCGAAATTCCCTTAAGGGATAATAGATGGCGACTCCACCTCCACAATTTAGGCATGGAACTATTCTTCAGTCCCCTGCACTCGTGATTCAGCCCACAAGACTTTCGGATCCAGTGATTTAACGAGCACGTACTCCGCGTGTACATCGGGCATCGAACCCAGGCCTTCCAGTCTGGAGTCCGATGCTCTAACCACTAGGCTAACCATGACCTAGAGTTAATTGTAAGTTACATTAATACAGCGAGAATATTTTTTATTGTTGATTCTTCAGATTATCTCTCTAAGATGGGTAAAATAAATTCGTTAGAGTTGATTTTTGAGCACGAGTTTTAATAATGAATTATTTTGTTAGTTATGCATTCAAATTTACTAAAGTGTTTTGAAATAACTATGGGCAACTCTTATGATTATTGCTTTGATTCCTATTCGTGTTTAATGGGCTTAAACTTACAACTATATAAAAATGAACAATAAGCTATTGCACTCAAGTGAGCAAGAAAAAGTTAAAAGTATTTAGGAATCTTACAACCCTGTTTCAATTCAAAATTTTATCAGTTGTTTTACACTTTCTACATTTTAACGGTTTTTAAACAAACTTAAAGTGTATGATTAAATGTATGCACTATTTTTGCATTTCAGACAGTATTTACATTCATAAACTGAGTTAAAAGGGAAGTTGAGAGAAATCCCACAGATTAATTTTAATTATAAAAATGTTTTTTTTAAATTAACTAAAACATTGGAACAGTTTTATATGTTTTATTACACAGAATTTAGTTTCACGTATAGAAATATAGTTTACACAATTTGACATACGATTATGTAATTAAAAAATCTAATGACATAACTATTCTTATAAACATTATTAGAGATGACATGAAAAAATTCGGTTCGTAACAAGAGTTCAAATAATTTTTAATGAAAATGAACATTTTTTCCTTTCAAACGATGTACTTAAACGAAAAAAAAAAAAAAAAAAAAACATGTATAAAATTAAAAAAAAAAAAAAAAAATAATTGAAATTATTTTTAAAATTTTTATAAATA
>BMAV01001853.1:630656-664332 GCA_019973955.1 Trichonephila inaurata madagascariensis
AAAAAAAAAAAAAAAAAAAAAAAAAAAAAAAAAAAAAAAAAAAAATAGACGTGATGGAAATTTAAAACACAAAAGCAATAGTCTTGGAAATTATTTTAAATTATTTCTACATATCCAATTGAATGGTTGGATGAAATTATATATATATATATATATATATATAATTCTTCTGATAATATTAAAAGTAGGGCTTTCTATTATTATTTCCCGTGTGTAAATTCAGCATATTAAAAAATAATAATACTTTTCAGAAACTATACACCAATTTATTTTAACTTTACAAAATTTAATTTTTTTTTCAAATATTTGAATTTTACTAGCACTTCGAAAATAACACTTGAGGGGTTTTTTTAGTTTTGCTAATTACAGTAAATTTTAATCAAGTTTGTGTTTCAGAACTATTTAGTAAATTTAATTTTAATTCCTTTTAACATGTTAGGCAAATTATTTTTACTAACATTTTTAGAATTTATTATTATATCAAAAACAATTTCTTTTTTATAATCAGTCTTTCGGTAGAATAATTAATTTTGGGGTAGTTTTTGAGAACTAGCTCTTAACATATGTTATAAGTATTTTCAAATAATTCAGTTCAAAAATTCATCTACTAATACTAATTTATTGATGTTCTTTTAAGGAGTAAAATAATAATTAATTAATTAAATTGCTTCCATGAGCCGAAACCATTGTAATTTACCATTCATTATCTTTCTTCACAAGTGAAAGCTTCAACTTCACATATGTATTAAGATTTTTACATAGAAAATTTAAAGAAAAATTTAATTAATGATTATTTTCTTACAAAGTGTGCTTACAAATATTTTCTAAAGAAGTGATTATGAACTTAACTAAACTATACTGAGCCAATAATAATTTTCTAGACTCTTTTCACTCAACTTCGTCAAGTTTTATTTATAAAAAAGCATTTATTCAAGGAAAGAACAATGTGCGTTTCTGCTTTAAACGCTTAAACTTTCTCTTCTCCTTTTGTTCGATGTTCAATGTATTTATTCTCCAAAGAAACGTTTTAACTTTAAAAAATTCTTCACAGAATAAATCTTTTGTAAACTTAGTCTTTTCTTTTCAGCTTCTATGAATTCAATATTTTTTTATTTCTTTTTTTACATCAATAAAAATTACACAGTTCAAAGTGCATCAAACAGGAAATTTCAAGTAAAAAAATTCCATTTTGAAAAGAAAAATTTCCATATGTCCCGAAAAGTCGGAAAAGAATTTATGGAAGTTGCAAATTACAGGTTAAGAAAAAAGGATAAGGCTACTTTTTGGATAAAATTTAAGATGACATGTTACGCTGAACAACTAATGGTAAAACATTTTTCATTATTTTTTATACAGAGTTTTTGAAATGTTTGACACATTAATCTTAAATTTTTTTTTTTTTTTTTTTTTTTTTTGCCTTTACATGTTTTACAAAATATTTCCTTTCATCATATTTGTTTTGAAATTTTTAAAAGCTTATTACATTATATACACATAGTTTAAAGCTCGACATTAACAATTCAACACCAAGAAGTTCTGATTTTAAAATGAAAAAGGTCGGCAATAAATTATGTTTTTTTTTCTTCTTTTAGATGTTTTTTTCTTTAGTGAACACTTAAGGCGAAAACACGTTTAGTACAGAAATTGTAGATACATCAGCAACTTTTGCCAAAGTTCGTATTCTGAGCACAGTGGTTGCAAGGCATAGAATGAACGTTTCATCAAGCAATAGACGCTTCAATTGATGTGAAATCGGGAGAGTCTGTTGTCAAAGAAGCACCTGTACACTTTAACCTTTTCGTAACGCGTGTGTCATATATGCACCAGCCTGTAACCCACTTATCGGGAGGTAGGCCGTTCAATGCAGCTTTCTGTTGGGCCGATCAGCCCTACAGATCAAGTACAAAAAGCGATTCACGAGTGCATCACCCAGCTGGAGGCGACATTTGGGGTTGATTCACTTGTGACACACTGGTATCTAAAATTGTTTCTGTTGATCAGTACATCGTCGCGAAAAGATTAAAAAGTACCTTAGCTGACGATTGTAGGAAGAGAGGCATTGGACCCTCACAAAACAGAGATCAGCATCACCACCCACAGTATACCATCTACATTTCATTGGTGCACCCTAATACACTAAATATGAAACAAATGTAACTGATACCGTAAGTGACTGTAGTCAAAGCCGTAATGTCTTGTTATAAAATAAAGGTGTGTTCCATAGATGCTGATTAATCAGATATTTTACTGTTTCGGTACCAAACTCATTCACTGTGATAATCATTAGACAAAGCAACAAAAATGTAGCTCGTCTGTAAGCATAGCACCATGCTATTCCTTTGTTCATGCCACTTTACTAAAGCCATAATTAAAAAGAAGTAGTCTGGGGCCAAACATGTTGTTACTTATCTACTTGTATAGCTTCTGCTAGACGAGATCTATGAGTTTGTTTACCCTCAAAGTGTCATATGCAAGCATAGGAAGACCTCATAAGTCGTCGCAGGACAAACCCAAGTATCCAAGAATATGAGTTGGGGAAGCCTGCTGAATGTCCCATTTTGGACAAATCGGATGTGATTTATGGCCAGCCTGGAAAGTATGGCTTCTTAAATATCCACTAAGAAATCTGTAAGCTTCCATCTGGGTGCAGATGTCGCAAATCATAGCAAGAGATCCTCCAGGGGAATCAGCTCAATACCAAGTATGAACCGAGAGGATGAGCAAAGTCTTTATATACATATAAATACTGGCAGAGTACAGATCAAGAAAAGTCAGGCAGTTAGATGTAGCCAGAGCCTCTCTGGCACCGTAGTCTTCTTAACACACGTCATGTGCAAGACACTAGCAGAAAATCGACGAGTAATAGTTCTCCATAATGAAATATCATAGATGTCGTAGATGCGCTGCCGAATTGAAGGCAAAAGTGGCTTTTGGTGTCACTTCATTCGTCAATTAACGCTTCGTTTCACGTGTGTTGATGTAATTTTGACAGCACCGATATTCCTCAAACTTACCCTCTCCCCCTTTCTTTTCTCCGCCAATCTTTATCAGATCTGGTACAATATGGATGCATCTAGATGAGTGTCAGTTGATATTTGTCGTATGAATCAACCTGTCATTTTCAGATTAATTTCCAAGCTCCTCGTAAATTCCTTTGTATGTTGGAAATACCTCCGTTCGTAGCGAAATTATTGGCAATTACTCATGTCCTCTGAGACAAGGGAAAAATTTAATAATTTCTTGGCAGGAGCAATGCGCAGGGATGTTGCCCATCTTAAAGGTTCTTTCCCATATATTCTGCTCAACATGTGCTGGAGAACGGGGCATTTAGCATAAATTACAGTACTCGGAAAAGTGCACTATGTTCAAAGATTTGCATAATATTCTAGCCACTCTTTTTTGACGTTGCATTTATTGTTTCGTAGAGGAGATTATTTTTTCTTTCATTTTGATAATTTTAGTTCCAAGTATATGACAATACTAAAAAAAAAAAAAAAAATGTAATTTATTTTGTGAATTGAAATACATAATTTTGAAAGATCAATAATTGAATCGTCAAATTCCACTATCAGGATTCCTTAAATAGTATTATCCATTTATATCACATATCAGGATTCATTAAATTTTTAAACACTAGAGCGTACACAGGTGTTGATTGGACATATGAGCCGGTAATGACCTTCCCATGGAGAAGCCATCTCGTCATCTACTCGACCTAAATCTGTAGGAGGTAAAGATTGATGACCCAAACTAATCATGATAAATCCAATTTATTATTACCAAATATAATAATCCAAGACAAGCAAACTATAAAGGGAAACTCTAGAGTGATATAATAATAACTCAAAACTCCATGTGAATAATCGCACGAAATCCTAATACTTTACTCAATGAAACCTTAAAAATCCTAACTTATTTAATTTATTCTAATAGTTAAAGTCCTTCCTATAATCACGCGTCGAAATTCAGATCCTTACCATAATAGCAGCGCTTTCAGCAATTCAGCTCCTTTTCATTCTCCTTATAATTATTAAACTTCCACTATATATATACTAGCTAATCTACATATCATGGTTTCTTTTTGAGAGAAATGGCTGTGACATAACTTGATTGCTTGCCCCAAAGATTCCCCAAGAGGATTAATAGAAATTCAAGTAAAGTCCCGTCGCAGACCTGGTAAATTTGTTTTCCTTTCAGCATTTTTGCAAGTATTTTGAAAATGTTTCGCGATTTTTAATCATTTTTCATGGTGATTACACAGAAAATGTTTTGTGGCTCTAGGTTAATTTGGAGATATTTTGCAACTAAATATACCTAAAACTTCCGCTGGTGTAGTTTCAGCACCAAGGCAATTTATCATTATAAATAGCTATCGCTCAGTAAAAGATAGTTCACTAAGTAGGCACCATTTGTAAAAGAAATTTTCAGAAGCAATATCGTACATTTATTTGACCTTGAATGCAATTGTGTTGGGTTCCCAGCAGAAATGAGTCAGTGACACTAAAATTGCTGTGCCTAAATGTTTCGTAACATAGCATGCTTGTTAATTAGTTATTACGTTCAAATTACTTAAGCGCAAGAAATTTGAAAATTCAAGTAAATAGTGAATTGAAAGGAATGAAAAAATTCACTAAAACGTAAAAAGTGTGAAATTAAAGAGTGTAATTGAAAATGTAAATAAAAAATTGTGTTTCTATCTTGTATAAAAATGGTATGCAGAAAATATACAGGAAAAATTGAATGTCACTGTCAAAACATTATACATGAAAATTATAAATAATGGTGAAAAAATATGCACTCTCACAAAAATTACAATTTTGCTTATTATGCTAATGTTTATGAATATTATTTTTTTATTCCATTTTACAAGATCAAGTAATTTATTTTGTTACAGTTTCCTATAATATAAAGTATCATAATACATGACAATTACATGAAATAACATTAAAAAGTCTTAAAATTAAACCCTACTGAACAGTAGTCCGTCAATTATTTAATTATTACAATAATTTTACATACTTTATATCATGGAGTCGAAACAACACCGGCTGACGTTTAAGGAAAAATCGAAGTCCCGGACGCTCTAGTGTTAGACACTTAGACGAATTGGCATAACGCTGACTATTCAATTCCTTGTTTCTTATATCACGCTTACGAACAATGCTTAAAATGCTTCTAGCAATCCCTTTATTTACCTTTTTTTAATTCAAAGTAATGAGTATTTCCAAAACACTCCAAACCTACTTCAGTTTCCGAGATAAAGTAAATTCTTTAGAAATTAGCTTTCCAAAAAAGAAAATTATTATTCCTATTTCGAATGCAAATATCATATAAAGTAAAGATGCAAGAAAGTAAAATTTCACTTCATTCCTGTCTGAAACAAATTCTGCTGATGTAAATAAAAAATTCAAAATATACTAAATGACTATTTTTGTATCAAATATTTTATGTTAGTATTAGGCTGTAGTTCCATATCCATTTAAAGTTTTTTAAAGAGCAATTCATGGTTTGTTTTCTCTTCTACCATCTCTTCAGCTTAAAACCTTTGAGATTATCACCTATTTTCAACTTGAATAGCTTTATAATCCTCAGAAGTCAACAGGATTGTCCTAGCTATGAAATAATTTGACAAAAGATTGTTGTTCTTCCTGTACGGCTGATAAACCTTCCTAATTCAAGGGAACACAAATATTTTGATGCACCTCTAAGAAATCGGCGTTTTTTACACAATGAATAACAAATACAGAATTAAATAGTTAACCACAGAAAAAATATCTGTTGCATAAAGATACAGAGCTAACATTAGTGATAGCACTTGGCAGAAAATACGATATGCAGTGTTAACTGAATGCTATATGACGATAAAGGCATTGATAGGGAAAATATTTAAAAGTACTATCGTCGTATTGGAAATTAAATGACAGTTATAAAGTATTAATTTTATCCTAAAATTAAAAAGGGACAGTCAAAATATAAGACATTTTGGTAGGGAAAAAATTCTGGTTCAACTGGTACAAGGGATATTGATATGCTGCGAATTTTAACCCAATCAGAAAAACTTCACTTCATGACATATTTTAACTATATGAAACTTTTATACAACGATATTCATAACCCATTTTGAAAAAGAAAAAAACATTCATTTTTAATCATCTTGTATGAAAACTAAATTCTATAGGCCATATGCGAATAAGCACATGGACAAGTTTTAGAAAGATTTAATAAATATGGGATTATTTATTAAAGCTGAGTTATTTGCAGATTGCTTATTAATAAATATTTATTATGAAATAGAAAACTGTTTAACATTAAAATCAATTATTTAAAAGAGTGGATTATAATATAAGATAGCTAAATCAGTGAAACGTATTCTCAAATTTAGAGTCTAGTAATTTTTACCTCTTTAAAATCTACGTAATATATTTCAAGCAAAATCTTCTCATTTATATATTATTATACAGATATACACATATATGCATATGTCATAGAATGTATGCATTTTTAGTAAGAAAGATCAAATCTTATTAACAATTCTATTCGAATACTTGAACATTCTCTGTTTTTGGCTTTCCATATTACTAGGAGTTAAGATAAGTAAAATTTCGTTTAAATAAATGTAATCCTTTCTGAAAAAGTAGATATTTAATTTAATAAAAATTGCATAATTGTTTGAAACATCTGTTAGAAATGTAGAATTAAGTAGGATTACGTTTTTCTTTCTCCTTTACAAACTATTTTGTTCTAAGCCGGGGAAAGGCATTTTTTTAAAAATTTGTCTTTTCAAATGAAAAAATGTAAATTTATTTCAAGCCATGGATTATTTTATAAGCTCCAAATGTCAATAATACCTCATTCTCTCAAAATAAAGACAATTATTTCCTTTTTTCAAAAACTTTAATTTCTTAAAATGTGTATTAATTTTTATACAATTATACTAAGAATAAGTATCATTCTTATTCAAAAAGAAATTTTATCCCTTAAACAAATATTGTATTTTTTTTTTAAAAAAAGTTTTCACTCGAAACAAAAGAAGCTCTAATGTAGATGAATCTCATAAAATTACACCACAGTAAATTCAACTGAATAAAATCTGAGGTGATGCATATTCTTAACATTTATGTCGTATCAAGTTGAAACTGAAAAGCTGAAACTTTTTTCTGTCTATAAACTGGAGTCTTCAAGAAGTCAATAACTGAACTTGTTACCTGTCAGTTACGAGAATGTTATTTTATAAACTAGACTACGGTGACTACATAGAAAATATATTTGAAAAACAATATATAGTTATTCAAATACCTCGCTATAATTAAAATAAGAATACTAATGTCGGACTAAAAAATATAGCATGTATAAGATACGAATTTATTTTGCCATTAATCTCAAAAAATCATTACTCATTTACTCATAAAATAATTTTATTCAACTTCCAAATTTTTAAGAAAATTATTTAAGTAGATTTTTTTAAAAAATTTTTCACTTTAAGAAATTGATGGTAAACTGAAATATATTCTATAATTACTGATCCCTAAAATTCTAACAATTATATTCTAATCTAAAAAATTATATCAGCAAAAAAGTTTTAAAATTATAAAACAAAAAACATTTAGCGGTGTTATGCTTAATATAAGTGAGCATAAGCATTCATCATGAAGCAACAACTGTAACGCAGTTTTGCCGGAGAAAACACTACTAGAAAAGAAAATGTATTACATCAAAGTCAATAAATGTTTCAAAGGTACAAAAGAATTTGACCTAATCCATAAACAAAAAACAAAACCCTTAAGTTCAGTATTAAGAAACAATTTGTCAATCTGCTTTCCTCAAGAGACCTATTCATGTGTTTGGAAAAGTGTTGAAACATTTTACCTGAAACTATGCCTAAATGAAGAGAGAAACAAAATAAATAACCTTCATGATATGTATCCACTCCATAAAAAGAAATCACTCATTACAATGACAGGAAATTAGGTCCTACGTCTAAAATCAAGCTTTCGTATTATTCGTACATTAGGCTGGATAGTTGGAAACTAGCAGTGCTGAAATTATCTGAGATAATGCACTGCAAATTACGAGTGAAAATTCTTGAACTTTTTCATACATGTACTGGGAAGTAATATCTCAATTCTGTAATGTATAATGAAAACGCAATGGTTTGCTTCAGAATTAAGCCTTAGAATTCCAAACAGTGATAGATTATATTTAAAAAGAAGGTAAACTTTATTATATAAAGCAAATGAAAATTCTCATCAAATAAAGTTCCTTTGATGCAAAAAATAGTTTCCATTTATTGCGATAGAAATATACAAAGAAATGGCTTTTTTCCAACATTAAAACTCAAATAACTAATAATTAAAATGAAATACTACATGTTTTACTCATAATTAAAACTTCAGTCATTCATTTTTGTTGGATTAAGAATTTAATAAAATGTGCACACAGGGTCATTAAATAAAATAGTAATACGTTTCATTCTCTTTTATAAATAAAGTAAAATATAAATAAAACTTTTGATATGATTTAGAATACATATATTGTTTAAAATCATTCAAATATTTCACAAATGCAACAAATAAAATTTTATTTGCTAATTGAAAACAAATTTTGATGCAAAAGGTTTATTGAACGTGAAATAGAGAAAAGCTTTGCAAAAATAATAATAAAAAAATATATGTAAATAAAAATATAGATTTTTTTAGTTCAAAAAAAAATTCTAAGAAAAAAACACTTTTTTTTAAAAAAAAAAAATTTAATTATAAAAAATATACATTTTCTCTCTGTTGTTTTTTCTATTACACTTTAGACAGTGAAGTTTTCTTTCACGTTAGTTATCAGAGTTAAATCCAGTGAACCCCTAATTTTTATTTCAGCAGTATAGTTCAAAAACACAATTTTGTTTTGGAAATTTATCAAACTCTACAACTTTTGCCCCTGCGGGGGAGTCGATTTCCATAAAAACCTTTCTTAGTGGATCTGTATTCAACAACAAAAACATGCCTTTCAAATGTATAATAGCATGTATGCTCAATAGGTGCTGAGATCCCGTGACGTATCAATATATGTGTCGCTTTTCTTCCCCCTCTCTATATATATCCGTATCTTGTGGAGATGTACTGCCTTTCCAGAATGAAAATATCCATTTCAGAAGTAGTAATAAGGACTGGTATTTGTGTTGGTAGCGTTTCAAAAGCATCCAACAATAACTACACTGTACTGCCATTAGACTGTTAGTATTTCCCTTGTTAACGCTGTGGATGTTCAGTGATTTACTCGAATAGAGCCAAAGTCTGCCTACTCAGAGTAAATTGCGACTTTAGGTACTAAAATAAATATTTTTAGTCTCAATAGGTACAATCAGCCCTCTATTTTTCCAAAGAGTTTATCAAACTGATAAATGGGTCATTGAGATTTGTGTTTAGTGCTTTCACAATAAGGAAGACATATAGACTGTGTAATTTTCATACAATTTTTAAATAATATTTTAATTATAGTTTATTATTCTTTTAAAATATTCTTTTATAATCTCTTTTAAATTAGTTCCTTGCATATTTTTCCACTTGACGAGTTTTATTAATTAGTAAAATGATTTCTATTCATCATTAACTTTTTAATCGTGCCACTAGGAAAAATTTTGATGCAGTAATATCTTATTATCTGCGTAACTTTTATACATTTAAAAATAGAAATCATTAAAATTAAGAAAAACACAGAACGTAAAATAAAAAAAATAAGTAAAAACTAAATTTCAATTATATTTAACGTAATATCTAATTAGATTATTTAAAATAACTTAATAAATATTTGTATTAAATTGTATTAATAATATGTAACAATCAAAGTTCTCAAATAAAAATATCACATTTTAATGAAAATGGCAAAAATTGTATTTTTCATTCAGAGTAAATATGATAATAAAAACTTATACTGCAACCGAGAAAACATAAAAATATATTGCTGGAAATTATCAAAAGTTCTTTTCAAAACGAAATAAACCTCTTTAATAAAAAATTACCAAATTTTACGTTTTAAATAAAAAATTAACAAATTTTACGTTTTAAATAAAAAATTAACAAATTTTATATTTTTTTCAAAAAAAAAAAGCTTTTTTTTACCATATTTATTTTTTAAGAAACTTATCTATAGTAATTTATAAGATCCTTCATAAAACGTTTATTTAAATGAAATGTTTTAGTTTAAATGGAGAAAATTGTTTTTCATTTTAAATCCTTCCATTTAAAGTCCAACAATGTTTCCTTTGTACAGTACCATGTTCAATCGCAAATGAATTCAGCGCTGTTATTTTTTAGCCTCTCTTTCTAGTCAGATACAAAAGATTCGGTATCTTTCTGAAGGCAATGGACCCAGTGTCCCCGTATTGGAATAAAGATCTTTCCTTCCCAATGAGAAGAAACAAATCGTTAAGATACTTTCTTTTGTTTATTTTCGTCCAAGACAAGCTTCAGGTAAATAGTTTCACCACTTTCGCCGTCCAAGAATGTCTCTCATGAGGTATGCGGGCAATGGTGATTGTTTCGCAATGCTGCACAGAAATATTTTGTATCTCTTTCATGGACAAGGTTGGTGCACACTGTTTCTGGTATTGGCATTGTGGTGAAAGAATTTTATTACCTTTGTTGTTATACTGCATTTTCTCACCAAAGTATTTTTTGGCAGTGTTCTAGCAAATTGTAGGATTAATGTTTGGACACTACATGAAAAATTTTAGATCATGACACAAGAAGATTAAATATATAATGGTATCCGACTACGTTCGAAATCGTGATTTTGCGAAAGCATATAAAATATTATTACAATAAAAAATTATTTAAGTACAATATTTTGACAAAAAATGAACGTAGAATTACCAATATACAAAACAGTTTCCTTTTATGAAAAATGCTTCTATTATAATAATATTTTGCTTGTATATAGCTCAGACCTCTATACAGAGGCTGAACTAGAACTTTTGAAATATATAACTTAGAAGAGGATTTATCCATATTTTACTACAACAGAGGGGATACATTTTAAGAAAAAAAGGCTGATAATTATTTCAGTTGGTAGTAACTCTGAAAATAATGTGAGTTTTTCAAAACTCCTAGTTCAGACTCTCTGGAGAAGTCTTTACTTTATATAATCACACACAAGGTATTATTACTATAGAATCATTTTTATAAAAGGATAACGTTTTGAAAAAAGATTATTCTAAGTTGAGTTTTTGCCAAAATATTGTATTTCAATATTTTGTTTTTGTCAAAATATCCTTAAAACAATTTTATACATGTATTCAAATCTAAGTGAAACTAAATATCATGAAAATTATCCAGTTATGCGTATTTTTAAAATCACGGGTTCCGAACGTAGTTGGATACCTTAACCCTCCAAGCGGTCTCCACGTAAAATCCTGCCATTCTAGAGATGCTTTTTTTACCTACAAGTAAGTTTCTCAAAAGCGTATTTTTAAAAATACGGCTCAACCGCTTTTGAGAATCTTACTTGAAGGCAAAAAAATACGTGCGGTGCATTTTCGAAGCATCTCTAGAATGGTAAGATTTTACGTGCAGACTGCTTAGAGGTTTAATAGCATAATATATGTACGAAGTTGCAATTCGCCTCCATAATATCGTATTATGATATTAAAAAAAATCTCATTTATCATTTTTAATAGAACATATGTCAATGTCAAGTAATATGTGTTTGATGTTGAAAAAAATACATAAAGATGTTAACTTGATTTATTTTTAATGCATATAAACTATTATACATACGTTTATGGTGTAATAATATCTCGTTTATTTTTTAAATAAAAGATCCAATGAGAAACAATAATATATAATTATAAATAATGTTTTAAATGTTACTGAATAAATAATGTATTATGTAGCAGGTTATAAGATAATTATTATGTAGAAAATATAAAAAAAAATTACTCTGAAAGTTAATTATTCACAATTATTTATAACAAAATTATAAAATTTACTATTAGAAAAGAAGTAAAATATTTAAGATATTTGTTTTTGAATGATGATTAATGTATTTCCCTGGCTCTTCTAAAAAGGAAAATTATTGAATTGGAATAATTGAATTATCTTATATACACAGTCAAGAAATAACGTACATGGGTTTGAAATATAAATCATATTTTACGTTCATCTGATAGAATTGTTCAGAAATGGATGTTAAATAAAAGTTTTTTGTATTTATGGTGAAATATTTAATGAACTATAGTGAAATAGTTATGAAGTCTGTGTGGAAAAATTTCCCAAATTTACTGAAATTGTAAAATTTTATTTTGAAGAGAGAAAGTTTTAGCAGTATTTATATATTTCTGTAGCTATAAAAATTACTTTCAACAATGAATATAAATTATAAATTACTGTTTTTGAAAAAAAAAAGGTGTGCAATAGCTATTAAGAAGTTTTATTCGATCATCGTGAAAAAAAAAATTAAAGGGTTTCTGTAAATCTTAATAGTGAAAATAAAGGATTTTATGTATTGTTTGGAATTCTTCTTTATATTCAGGAAACCTGTCAAAATTATTAAGTAAATAATTTTTATGCAATATTGTTCAGTACATGATAACTAACGTGTTTAACCCTTTATCTACCGACGGTACTTATAAGTACCACTCACTTTAAAATTACATAGAATAAGCATTTTTATGAATATTCTAAGCGATACTTAGCAGGAATATTCTTTTACATCCACTCTTCCAATATATATGACAGCACGGGTTATATGATGAGTATTTTAGCGGAGAAGGCGAATAGTTTTATAGCTGAAAATGCGTTTTCAGCTGAATGGATTGGGAAGATTATCATTTTTGTCCCAAAAAAATAGTTAATGTCAAAATTTAGGGTTCTTATTTTTTTATTTTTTTTTTGTATGTTAATGAAGACCTAAGAAAACAATTTTACAATTTATTTTGAGTTAACAGTGTATATAATTAGTTTTACAGAAAAAAATAAACTTTAATTAATTAATTAGCTTTAACGGATTAAATTTCCTAAAGTTGAGTATTTTGTTTATGTATATCCTTAATTTCAATGTAGTGATTCAAAAAAAAAAATATTGCATGAAAAAAACTGTAGTAAATCTTAATGCGGTAAATAAATGGATAAACGCAAAAATTTTCAGATCCGCCCGCATGGTTTTTCATCACTATATTTTAAAACAATATCCGTTATTAAAAATAATATCGCTCTTAAATTTTATTACAATTATTGATTTATATCATACGCAGGTATACATATATAGTTTCTTCTTTTCCAACTTCAAATTTAAATTTGAAGCTAATATGTAAGGGATTCGATATGGAAGATAAACAATTTTTTTCCAATATAATTGTAATTATTTTATTTAACAAGTAACAAATTAAAAGATATTCTGATTATTTTTCAAGAAAGATTTTATATTAGGTTATGAAAGGTTCAAATTTATATGTTAAATTGTATATTACATTACTTTCTTATTGAGATTTACTAAACCGTGTTCATTTTATTTCATGTACTTAGAACCAAGAACGTCAAATCCCATTGGGTAATGTCTTGTTTTTTGCAATAATAAGTAATGATGAAATAATTTTAATCATAATGTTCAGTATTTAATGTGATGTTTGAATGAATTGGTTAATTATTTCTGCTTCTTGATTCATGTGCACACATTGCTTTAAATGAAATATATTGATTTTCAAGCGGAAGATCAGACTATTGTCCTCTTTTTCGAAATTTCTAACATCGTGTCTGCCGTAAGGTTCCTGTATGAAAGAAATATATTTGTGTCACACTCTTTTATTTATGAATCTTATTTATAACGTCGAAAAAATTATTTATGTATTTATAGCAGTAGTAAGGTTAATATTTGTTAAATTTCTCCATAATTTTATTTACTAAGTATATTAAATTTCAGCCATTTAACTTTTGTTAAATAATAACGTTTAAATAAAGACCGTGGAAGTTTTAAGAGGAGTAATGACGTTAAAAAATAGTATTTTTAGAATAAACATTTGCGTTAGTTTAAGTATAAATATGTGGAATTAAAGATACTAAGTTTAGAACTATGATTTAAAATTGTATATTTAATAACAATGTTTTATTTTTCGCTTTATACATATTATTTAATTATATATATTTATACATTATAGCACTGCAGTTTTATTGTCTTTCATTCAAGAATCATAGAAATTTATTGTGATATGCATTTGATTTTGCAACACGAGTAATATCAATTGAAAGAAAGGTGGAAATTTTCAAGCATCAATTCATATTAAAAATCAATACTTTTTACCTGTAATATAATAAACATAGTAAACAGAAATGCATCGTAAAATATATAATATTAATTCAGTTAAAAGAAGAGGCTTATATTGCTAAAAATGTGTATGATTCAACTGTATTCAGAATACACACAAGCATAAGAATAACTCTAATACGTACTTGTTTCATATCATGTTTTGAATAAGAAATATGATTAGTTAATGTATAGTGTGATGACGTTATTCTTAGGCAAAATGAATACATTTACTTTCTGCAATATGTATATTTCGATTAAGTTTAGAAATTTAAGTTTAACTAAATTTGGGTTCCATTTAACATTTTAGTCAACTGGAATTATAGAAAAGGTATGTAGATATAAAACAATCAAAGCTAGAACGTAAATCAATCTTCCAGTTCAAATAGCTTACATTTCAAATCCCAGCTACTGAATAAATAAAAGCATTCGAAAATAAAATCGAAAATAAAAGCATTTGAGCTATCTTATTAACATTTGATCAACACATTTATTACTTACATGAATGGTGACATTCATTGTGAGTCCAATAGATAACTTGAAGCACAGAACAATTTTAGTGCATAAGCCTAACATTCATGTCAATTATGCGAATCAGTACAAACTTACCAATCAATGTTTATAGTTCCAATCAAATATAGACGGACAAAGCCTGAAGCAACTATACATCAACTGCTCCCACATCACTTGTTTCCCATCTAGCATAAGGGTTATTACTCCGACAGTATTTTAGTAATTTAATAAAGGTTATTTACTATTTATCATGGCGTCAAATACATTGAATGTAAAGATTGGAAAGTTTTAGAGGATTTTTGTCGAACATTTTTCTGATGGGGCAGCAGCGAAATCTTGAAAATAAATGCGTTTATTTTAATAAAATTAGTTTTAATAGTTTATTGTTAAATTATTTATGAATATGTATAACGATAATTGTTATTTCAATTTTTATTTTTCCAATATTAACACCTATAAAAAATTCCCACACAATCATAAATTAAATATTTTTTATTATTTATGTTCAACTGTACAAATTATTGAATTATTGAAAGAATCTGCTTAAAGCATATTTACTTGACTTTTTAATACGAATATATCTCAGTTTAAAATATGTTTAAGCATGTGAAGAAAAATATATAAAAAAATATAAAATACAGTTCAAATTCTGTCCAAACCTAAATGGTTCTGATTAATAAATTCATGGTTTAGTTTCTTAAATATTTATATTTTTGTGCATAACATACCTGAGTTACATTATTTGGAATTGTGATTTTATTTTCTTAAAATTTCTAATGTTCTGTGTTTGAATATTCTAAAAATAAAAGAAGTGTATATTATATAAAAGGTTTATATATATTCTGTTTTTATGATTTAAAATTTTAAATAAGGAGTTTTGTTGTTCCAGATTTTTTCTTGCAAAGGGAATTTACAAGGGATCTTTCGTTTGTGACATCTTCAACTTCTTAACATTGATGAAACAGCTTTTTATCTATTTCATGATTAAAAGACTAGTGACCATTTTATAAAAATAGAAAATTTTGCATTAAATTATCATAGGTTTAAAAAATCAAAAGAATGTGTATTGATCATATTTTATTTCTTAGAAAATAATAGCTTTTTTAAGCATAAAGTTTGAACTTTATAAAATTTAATACGTTAATTACAAAATTATTAACTATTTCCGAATTTGAAAAAAAAATTGCTTACGTGATAGTTTTTTCTTATATAAATTTAATGTTAGTCTATTCAATGGATCTTAGGGCATAATTCATAGAATGAGCAATTTATTTCAAGAAATAGAACATTTCTTACTTAAAAAAAAGCAATTATGAAAAAAAAAATGTGTTTTAAAGTATTTAAAAAACAAAATACTTTATTTATATTACTATCTTGAAAATGAGAAAAATAATCCTGATTTAGTTTTTCAGATATTACGTGTATTACATTAATTTACTGTTAATATTTTTATGGATAATAATAATGTATTTACAAGCATTATAATAATTAAATAATGCGCATTGTTTTGTTTAACATGACTTTAATGTAGATATTGCATTCATTTCAATGAATTCTCTGACATTTCGTATACTTGAAAGTTTTCATGTAACATAGCATTACTTTAAAATGATTAAGACGCTCTTGAAAAAGAAATACTCCAAATTTTATAAGATAACGGATCTTGATGAAGAGTTTCCATGGTTGGTTAATAAAAGATTTAACATTTAACTGAGAGTTTTTTACTTTCTCAAATTTTCAGCTCCCATTACTTATTTTCCCCTTTTCCTCCTCAAAATATCGAGAAGTCCAATTAAAGTTTCCTTTCAAACACAGAAAACTTTGTTTGAAATTCTTATTCCTAACGGACAGATCCACTTTACAGAGAATCAGGGTTACAATACGTGAGAAACGAGTCTGTCTAAGAATGTCCAGAATTTTTTATCGATCGCAGGAGAGTATTTTTCTTAGATGCAGGTTGCTTTCTATCCCATTGGCTCGATTCTGTCCTATCATTACTGTACTTGAAAACCAATATTTGTTAGAAAAATATCTACTCACTAAATTATGTTTTGAACGTAAACAAATGCAATGCTATGTATAGTTTTATAAAGAAGAAAAATGTATGAGTATAAATATATCATAAATTGATCTCTCTATATCTCTACATTTTAACAAATATAACACAAATATTACATATAAGTATATAATTTTGTATTTATAATCTTTAAATATTTGAATTTCTGCTGATTTTTTAGAATTATTTTTACATCTCTTTACACAATTGAATATGAAAGTCAAGCAGAAAAAATATAAATACACAAATGTTCAGGAAATGCTTAAAAGGTCAACAAGACAATTAAGAGTTAATAAAAGAAGCTAATTTTTAAAATTTAGTGCATTAATCTATATTTTCTTAAAAATTATCTTTCTTATATTTTGTAATACTATTACTTTTAAATGAAAATTTTAATATTCCGATAATTTGGAAAGAATACTGTACATTTTCAATTATGTTAATTATGCTTTCCATAGAATCTCACTAAAAGGGTTTCATTATTTTATCTCGCTTCTAAAATTTTTGTCAATATCTTAAATAACAAAATACTTAAGTTATTAGGGTTCAGTTATTCAAGATATGATATTAAATAATAACTGAAATAAATGTTGACACAAAATTGGCTAATTGAAATAAATATAATACAGCTCTTGATGCTTTGAAATATTTCTTTTTAATTGTGTTCTTAAAAATACTTGAGAAAAAATCCCTTTAGAAATGTGTTTGTACACGAAAAAAAATTGTAACATTACTTTTCAAAAATATTATTCTAACTCTATATAAATCTTAATTTTATACATTAACTATGTTTGGGATTAACTATGGGTAGCACAAATACATTAAAAATGCATACGGTAATAAATCTGCCTAAAACTACGAGCACAGTGCATCAGTTATTTTAATGTGTATTTTGTTAATATGCGTACATTCAATTTTTTTTTTTGAATTTTTAAACAAAAAGGGTGCATATATAATTTTATCATTAACAGAGCTTTAAAATCTGTTTTTAATAAAGTGTAAAGTACATATGTTTTCCAACTTTAACAAACATCCAATCTATTACATATTTTGCGCAAAGAGAAAAAGCTTGATACATTGAAAAATCTATCAAACATTAGTAAAACAGTGATTAATTTTTTAATGAAGATTATTGAAAGAAGTATATGATTTAGTAATTATTTGCTCGTTTTTAATTAAAGAATGCAATAGATCCCATTTATATTCAAAAAATCTAATACAAATTTTAAAACAAAATAAATAATTAATTTTGCATATATGTATACTACATATATATATGTACTATAATCAACAATTTATAATTTAACTAGCAATAAAAATTATATTAGAATTTTGCAGTTTATGACTTGATTAAAATTTGAAAAATATTTTTTTTATTTAATTACTTAAAGTCTGCTATATCATTATTTCACAGTAAATAAATATTTGCATTTCTCTACTCCATATTAGTTATATGTATAGTTTATAACCACAGACATAAAATGTATTGTGTTTTCTGTAATCTAACAATAAAGTTATCGCAAACCTTTGAATGCACATTTTTATTGTTGAATTTAAAAGTCAAATTATTTTAAATGGTAAATATTGCCAAATATATGGAATTTATTAAATTTGAAGTGTAATAACTTTTTTTATAATTTTTTTTAAATATGTAAGAATAATAACATATAAGAATAATGCTAAGTTTATGAAAAAATAGATTATTTTTGTTTGATCTATATGTATTTTATATCTTGAGTGTCGTTGTATAATTTGCAAATACACATTTAAAAAATAAAGGATTTAATAATCTCAAACGGCATATTTGTGAAGGAACGCTATTGGTCACAGTATTCTACTTACAACGTAGATCGGGGCTCGAGAATTTTATGCAATCAGTTGCAAAGAGCAAGGTAGCGATGAGAAGCGATATGAAAGCGAGTGATGAGAAATTCTAGTCGAAAAACATTCCTTGAAATACAGCAACTATATTCGCAGAAAATAATCCAGATGGCCTTCACACCTTCTACGGCGTTAAGACACAATTATCAGTGTCTAAAATGCAAGTATGTTTGAAGATTATTCGCAAGCACTTAATCGTTCTACACAAAAACCGAAGTAATAACTAATCGCTGATCGACTCTTCACTGCCAAATCAATACTACACTTTAACGGTCAAAACAAGACAAACTGAGTTTCTCTGACCAACTCCCTATTTATAGGCTTCATGGTTTCTTCTCGAAAAGTACGTTGGTGTCATGGAACGTGGTATTAGTAGTTTTTTCACAAATGTCCAGACGAATTCATAGGGTCGTGAACTCGCCAAAAGTAATCACCAACATGGTCACCAAAAATGATGCCAACTTGACTCTCATTCCAAGATTTGGCCAAGTTTCTATTCAAATGCCATTATAATATAAAGATCGGTGTTGCTTGCGAATATTACAATTTTAACATAAATAAATACAACACAGAGGAATATAAACATATTACACATTAAAATATAAATTATTTACAATATTTTAAAATTTTATTTCGCAAATTTCATAACAGTGTTTCTGATTCATTAACTTTTTGAAACGATGTTATCTTTGTGAATATAATTTTAATAGACAAATAATGAAAAATGACAGTAGATATGATAGGGAATTTCATGTTTAATGATATTTCTGTTCATTTACTCTTAAAATACTCTTTCTTTGTCAAGTCCGGAATTATCAGAATTTCTTCACACATTAAAATATATTGAGGCCTCAAGTCCTATGTATCTTCGTGGAGATGTAAAATAGTTTAGTGTCACCAATTATCTACTGAGAATATTTGGACATTACGAAATCTGGTATTAATAATCATTAGAATTGTAATTTGTTTTACAATTAACTATGCAAAAACAAATATTTGGTTCAATTTATGGTACACAATGAGTGGAAAGATTATTATGACCACCCCTTCACAATACAATACTATACCATGTTTTGCTCTTAATACTACATGTATTTTTCTTGGCATGAATTATATAAATTGTCGCTAGGTGTAATGATGACTTTGCAATCTTATCCGATGAATTGCACTTTGCAATGCCTTCAGTTAGGATGATGTTGGATCCAGCTGCTAGATGACCCATTTGATTTAATGCCACATATTCTTAATTGGATTGAGATCTGGTAATTGTGCATATATATATATACCAACTAAGCAAGCTGAAGTATTTGTCATACTCCTTGAACTTTCTGAGGACAATGCCAGCTGTTAAAAAGAGAATATTTTCCTGCTGAAAGTATTCATTTCTGGCAGGGTACTTTATTATTATAGAAGGATGAACTTAATCTGCAATAAAACACTTAAATTCACCTGGTCATTCAGATAATCTTCTACAGGAATCAAAGGCCCCCTGCAATGTTAAAACCCTGAAACATAATATTGTCTCTTCAAGTTATAAGAGTTGTGGCAATGTAGGTTGGGTTCGTAATTTAATTCTGTTTTCTCTGTATTCGAAACTAACAATGTATGTGTAATTGAAAACATGAATCAATGAACCGCAGGACCAATTCCAGTCACTTGCAGTCTAATTATTACGCTCATTTTAGAACAGGAGACGCCTCTTTTTGTTCAAGGCCTGTTCTTGTTCACAGCACATTACAACGTATAGGATATGGAAGCCAACGAACTGTTTGAAAGCTTCTACTGTTGTTCAAACAGATCTTTGGCTGTCATATCCTGTACGAAGTAATGTGCTGTGAAAAGTTCATTCAGAGACGCTTGAAGTTGCTTTTTGATGAAGATTTTCTACAATTTGTAGTAAGGTTTCTCATCTTTTAAACTGGTCAACTTTCACAATTCTCTTTTCCCAGAAAACTTTTACTAACCTGGGATGACCACAAGCCTGGCATTGAGACTGGTTTTAGTGTTTAGGAGTCCACTCTTTGTAAGCATTAATAAATACTGACCTCGAACACTTCAATAGGATAATCGTTTGAATTACACTAAGTCCGACTTTTCGAGGATACCTAAAATCACGCTGCTTTCAAACACAGCTAAATCTCATTTTCCTCCTGTTTCTTCACAAGAAACACAGTGCAATTGAGACTTCAGTCTTCCATCATCCCCTATTAATATCTACCTTACCCTCTAACGGGCATAATTGGAATTTACAGAAGATCTACGTATAAGTCTCAAGTGCGCATAATAATTTGTTCACTCATTGCATATATTCATGTTCATCTAATGTATAATTCTTCAATTAGAAATTGTATTCGTATACAAAACTTAGGATACGCATTACTTCTGATGTATTCAACAATAGAAATTCAAAAAGAAAATGAAAAAAAAATATTTTTCAAAAAATTAAATATTGTTTTTAAAATGGTTTACATCATTTTTTAGAAGATCATTTTATTTATCAGCATGGCAACGATTGAAATTTTTCAAGAATGATGTATTTTTTATTTTGCTTATCACTTTTAAGTGCGTGCGTGTATAAGCTTAAATATACGTACTTTCCCCCTTTTTCTGAAGTGATAATTAAAATAGTGGATTTCGCTTCAGATATTTAGTAATAAAGAGTAAAGGGAGACGACTTTTACTCAAATTATTAATATTATTATTATTATTTTTTGGTTTTGTTGATCAAATAATCAAAACAAATAAATGAAATTTTGCTTCTAAAGAAAAAAAAAATAGCTTCAACATTCCATTAAGTAATAGCTGTGAATTACTTTCATAAGCACCGATAATAATATGTTTGAAATGCCTTTTCTTGAGATTAAATTAAAAAAATATATAATCCTTTTGACAAAGTAATATATCCCCATGTAATTTTTCCCGTCAGTTTTTTCATCCTACATTATTTCTATTAAGTTTGAACGTTTCTACGTTTTCCCCTATACATATTTTAAAATGGATTAATATCAGTAGCAAGTATGAACATATTTTTTTTCTTTATTTTCTTAAAAGATTTAACTGACTTGTAAAATAAATGTGTCTTCTCTGTAAAGGCAATCATAAATAAGTTGATTTTTCTTCTCCTTTTTCTCTTCTAGAATATATCCTGGACCCAAGCGAAGAAAATTTTGGGAAATAAAGAAAGAAAAACTGCTAAAAGAGAGAAAGTGAAAAAAAGAACCTTGAAAAGCGATATGTCAAATATTTCAAAAACACTATGCAAAGAAAGGAATGACAAATGCGTTTTTATTAAAGTTCACACCAACATGTCATCTTATATTTCTGCCAGAAATATTCTTTTTTACATAACCTGTAATTTACAACTTCTATAAATTCTCTTCTAACGTTTTTGGAAGTCTGGAATGGTTTTTTTTCTTTATTTTTTTGCCTCATAATGGAATTTTTTGCTTTAAATTTCCTGTTTGATGCACCGCGAACCATGTAATTTTTTTTGAAAGAAATACAAAAACGAAAGGAGAAAAACAGAAAGAACAGAGATTCATTGATTTCATATGGAACGAAATGAAAAGACTACATTTACAAAAGATTTATTCTACGTAAGCTATTTTAAGTTAAAATGTTTCTTGTGAGAATACATTGAAAGGGAAAGACGATAAGAGAAGAAATTTTAACATTCTAAAACAGGATACATATATTGTTCTCCTCTTGAATGAGTCGTTTGTATTACTTTTTCCAGGAAAACGGCATCGCTCTTTGAACAAATTTCTATGAAACAAAAGTAATTGTGTGTATAAATGCTTTTGATACAATTTGAGACATTGCGTTACATATTTTCATGAACATTGTGCGATAAAAATTAATTCATGTTATTATATCAATGCAATTTTACATTAATTTCGTTTAATTCAACAAATGTATTTTCTTAAATTCAGTAAAATTGCAATTCGTAAGCGTCGAATTAAACAAAAGTATATATAATTATGTTTGCTTTAAATTAGAGTTTGTTACAGTGAAACTTTACACAATTCATCAAACTTTACATATTATCAAATATAACTAAGTGTATAGTAATTTAATTCTGACTTTCCCATGTAGATGTATTTATAAAAGTTATAGATCTACATGTTCTATTATTTCTTGAAAAATGTAATTAATTTTTTTTACTCTTTAAATTATCTTTATTTAAAACATAGGTTTCCAAAGTAGTTCTTACGAACCCTTGGGGGCTCCTAGAACAGCTAAATTGATCCGTGGAAAATTAAAATCAATTTTAGTTGCGTGAACAACGCTAGGGAGAGTCTGCGAAATATTTAGTATATGTAGAATATTTGTAACTCATTTCCATTATTAGGAATTTTAAAATAAATTAGTAATGAATTTTTACATGTTAAAAATTTAGAGTAAAAATAAAAAGTTTGAATTAAATGTTTAAGATAGGCATACACAAAGTGTAAGAAATTATAAGCACCGCAATTGGGGAATCGCGGTGATCGTGAATGCGACTTTCTATGCAGATTTAAATAGTAGAATTTGTCCGCTACAACTTGTCTAAAATATGGCAGTATTAAAGAGTCGTATATCTAATCAACAGTTTAATTTTGTTTTGTGCATGATCCCAATATGTCAGGGGTGTCAAACTCATGGCCCACAACCGGCCACTGTATCGGAACACAATAATATATAATAAAATATCAATATTTCTCGCGAAATAGGAAAGATAGCAAAGAAGAGATGTCAAGTGTCAGGACGTAAACATTAAATTTTTCTTGTTCCTTTGCTTATGTTTATTATAATGTATTATTCATAATAAACTTACGCTTCTATGAATATTGATATTTTTAGCGGCCCACCTAGAATTAAACATTGTTGGTATGGCCTAAGTTATCCTTTGACACCCTTGCAATATGTGAGAGGAAAATACTTTTCTGATTTGAACAGAAAACAATATTATTCTTTGTATTGTTCGAATATAACCATCTCAGTGGCTCACTCATCTCATTGAAAAGAAAATGTATTTTTATATTTTAATACACGCGATTTTAATAAATACTATTTCAGATGTCACAAGGTGTTATTTATACTTTACTCTTGCGTCAACATTTACTTTTCAGGACACTAAAGTTAAATTTATAATTTTTTCTATTTTCAGTGAAATAGTGTTATTTTATATTGGGATTCATAGTCAAATTTTTCGTATAAAAAGGAGTTTACGGGCACAGTAAGTTTGTGTGGATACCATAGATTTATACTTAAAATTGCTCATTTGTCTCTTTATAAATTTTATTCTCTAAATATATGCTACTATTTGAACAAAATAAAGCTTCATAGTTATAAAATCTGAGTTCTTCTAGAACGTATGGGATTTCGATTACCCTTAAATGTCTTCAGGTGTAAAATATACAAAAAAATTGTTTTAACTAGGTAATTTCAGGTCCACTATTAAGTAAGGTTTAGTTGTAAAACTTTTTAATATTATTTCACGTAAATGACATATTTTATGATCTTGTATATCATAAAAAACTGACGTTGACATTATGTTTCGGAAAACTTGGACCACTGCTTTATCGCAAAACATTTCGAGTCGCAAATCTGCCAGGAACATTAGTATTATGCGGTATTCATTCTGGGCCATCCCTAGCGATATATATATATATATATATATATATATATATATATTAACGCAATAACACTGCCTTCAAGGTCAAATAAATGTGCGATAGTACTTTGGGAAATTTGTTTTACTAATAGGAATAGAGCGAACACCCGCTATTTATAATGATAAAATGCTTTAGTTGCGAAATGACACCAGCGGACGTTCTAGATATATTTAGTTGCAAAATTTCTCCTAACTAACCTAGAACCACAAAACTCTTACTGTGTAGTTTCCATGAAAAATAATTAAAAGTCACCAAAAATTTTCAAATTACCGGTAAAAATGCGGAAAGGAGAACAAACTTAATAGGCCCCGGTGTAAAATTGATACCGATAGAAGTTCTAGTGTTAAAGAAATAACTTCATAATTTTACTTTCAGCTAATTATAAGTCAATATATATAATGCAATATATGTTACAAAACGAAAAAATAAAATGTTTTTCAGGACATAATTTAAATAACTTTTTATTTTTTATTTTTATTTTTACAACTTTAACTTATTTTAACTTACATCTTTTGAATACTGCATAAATTATGTCTAAAACACTTAAATACTCTACATCTAAAATTTAATAAAAAGTGTATAACCCTTAATTTTTTCTAAAACTATTAACCTTCTAAATTAACCTCTTTTTAAGCATTTGCATTAAAGTAAATCTCCATCTTGTAATCAAATTTCTTGAAATGTATAAGCAACATTAAATAAATAAATTTTAATGAAATGAAAATTTCTAACGCGATCTGTAAATAGAAAAATATTGCTTTGATCCAAAAATAAAAATAAAATTGAAAATTTGAGAAATATTAAACGGCACGAATCAAACATATTTCATTTAAAAACACACACAAGTTGAATTTTCTTTAAAAAAATTGAGAAGGTATTAGACTTGTTTTTGGAAATCTTGTGTTTTAGTCACGAGATTTTGGCAGTTTTTCAAGAAAAACCCATTTGAAATTGCTATTTGTTTGAGAATGAAAAGCGCAATGACATCTAAATGTATTTAGTTCTTGTATACATTTTAGTTTCATATCACAAGTCTCCGGTCTATTTGTAAATGAGATGTCATGCTTTCATTTTTTAAATGTTCTTTTATTTTTGGTGATGCTATATGTTTAACTGCATGTAATTGGTAGAGCAGTGTGGAAAACCTATTCACAGATTATGATAAAATGACATCTCATCATAAATTCTAGATTTTTTAGAAATGTGAAGAACTTAAATAAAGTAAATTAAAATCAACGGACTGGAATGAAAACACACATGCATAAGCAAATTGTGTTTAAATGAGTAACAAAGCGTGCGGTTTAGAGATAAACAAGAAAAGAGAATGTTATCAATATATGTTTAGGAAAACAGATTTTTCCTTTCCCATTTGAAATTTTCACATTTTCAACTCTTCGTGTATCTCTGTGTTTGAGAATTCCGGAGGGAATTTTTAGTGTCTTCCTAGTGGATTCTTTAGTGGAATTTTTATAAATTTTCACTAGCAAAAATTTAGGATGTGTATTTCTTATACAAAACATGTGTTATTCTGATCAAAGTGGATCAAAGAATCAAAGTTATCTGAAGTAACAATTAATTGGTAAATTTTATGATGTCATTTGTATCAAAACTAGGCTAGGAGACGATTTATCTTAATATCGTATGTTAAGCATATTATTTTTATTTATATTCTACATATTTAGATTTAAATTACGGATGTTTGGGGTGCTTTCTTATTGTGGTATTTCTTCGTTTTGTACTACGTATTACACTCTTAAATTCATATTATTTTCTAATGTTTTAATTAAAAGAAAATGAACAGTATTAATCAAATTTAAATATTGTGGCCCAAATTTTATTCACAATATAGTAAAAATATAATAAACATATAGTAAAATTGTTTCAATATACCACATCAATTATTTTTTTATAACGTTGATTTTCATATTTAATAAAAAAAACATGCAAATTCATTTAACCTATATTATCCATTTTGTATCCAAATTTACATTCCAAAATTCATGTTTCTACTCTTGTAAAACTCTAATTTATACAAGCATTTAAAATATTTTTTCCAACTAACCCTTTCTTACTAAACTTTATTTTTTAATTTTTATAAATATTAGAAGCTTTCGATTGCTTAAGAATATTAGATTTCTAAAATGATTCTTAGTTCCATTTTATGTATCTTTAAATGTAGCTATCTGAAAACCGCCTGAAAAACTCATAAGTAAAAAATAATGTAAAGCAAGAACTTAATTTTAAATTAACTATGGACAATTTCTCTATCAGTATGCCTTTAGATTTTCGATGTTAAATATCCTTCGAGCAATCCGCAAGTGATTGGACAAAGACATAGAACCCCAGACCTAATTATGGAGTTTCATTGTTCTGATTCTTTACAAGAGTTCTAAGATAGGAAACTTGTTAAAATTAGGATACGTTTGTGCTTCACCGACCTGAGATCGCTAGTTTAGATTGAAGAATTTAATTAATTTCGCGGATTGTACTTCTGTAGTCCTTGGCATTCAGACTAAGCAAATTCTTTATATTTTCAATCAGATAAACCTTTTAATCATCATAAGGATCAGTGAATACATGCAGAATCATAAGGACCAGTGTTAAATCAAATTTATAGTTAATATAAGTATTTTTAACTGAAAATTAGCTTTTGTATTTTCTGTTAGTATTATTATTTCACACAGTTTTTTAAGTGTATTGTGCATATCTAAAAAGTGACATCAAGATTTTTGAAAAGGAACAATATAATGAAATAATTTATATTTTAGTTTAATTAAATAATTTTTACTTTTAATATAATTTTTCAGCAGTTTGATTAAAAAGACGAAATTATTAATTGTTTTGGGAAATTTAAATTAATTCACAGTGAATACATTCCAAATAAAATTTAATCATGTTTGTTATGGAGTTCAAAAAATAAAACATAAACATGCTAAGAAGTATTTAAAGGCATTCCCTTAAAAAAGTAAGTCAAAATTTTTATTTAACTTTGGTCATTTCGAACGACAGCTATGGCGTATTGAGTAATTGTATCTATATCCTAAAATAATATCTTATATAATATATTTTTTATTAAGAAATAAAATTATCAAGCATAAGAAATTCAGAAATTTTATATCAAATTACACATACGTTTAAAAAACTTCATTCAACTAATGTAGTATAATGTACAGGTGTGGGTGTGTTTAACTATCCATTAATTCAATAAACATTAAATTACCTCAGAAAATATGTTTATTATAACATATTTTTGTTTAAAATTTTGCAAAAATGTTAATTTTAATTATTTTAATTTCAACTTCTAATTTATTTTTTTTTTTATAAAACTTATTTATTTTAAAATTCGCATGAATTCTCACGTTTGTTCTGTGATACTTCTTCAATTTCTGATAGCTTTAGTGATACGTTTTCAATGCAATAAATTTTCTTTTTATATTCCTTAATAGTTATTTTAATTTTATTTTTCATTTCTATACTGTTATAAGTATGTGATTATGGTTTCTAAATTTGTTGCTTAAATGTCGTATTCTTTCATCTCAATGGAATATTTCTTTAAAATGCATATTCTATTATGAATTCTAAGAGTATTATTTTGTGTTTCTTGGTATTTCATTACTATTGTGTGCATTTCTGTAAAAACTCTTTTCCTAAAACAGATTCATCGCAATAATTCCATTACATTAATATCGTAATGAATTTTTTCCATTATATTTTTGTTAAATATGTATTATTCTTTTAGACATTAAAATATATTAAATGAAAGTTCAATACGTATGGTAAAGGACACAAACATACGTATGTATATTTTTTTCACGAGCAAAGTAATGTGGAAAGGAAAATAATTTTTACAAGAATTTATTTATAAATAATCAAAGCATTTTATTAAGTATAAAACTTAAAAAATATTCCGTAGTGGCGTGTATATACGTGCACACATTTTATTCTTGGAATAAAAAAAATATGTTTTAATACGTTATTCTTAATGTTATTCACAGTAAACTTAAAATAAGTTATTATTAAAGGCTGCGCATTTTTCAATTAAATATTTGATTAGTTAATATTAAAAATGTCGTCGTGTTATTTTTCTACACAAATTTATGGACCCATTGAAATATGTCTAGTTTCATATGATCCCTCAGTTTCAAAACGAGAATTGTAAAGAGGATAAAAATTGCTATTTTGTGTATTAAAGTAGTAAAACATAAATTCAGCCAATTTTAAGAATCTTTTATAATCATGTAATGTAATATAAAAAAATAATTGAATGATGTGTAAAAGTTTTATACAGGAAATGAATTTACCAAATTAATTTCATAGCATTTGTCACAGGGTGCAAAAGTACGAGTTGTTTCTTGTTGCCTTTTATGTTCAAAATAATGTGTAATAAATGCATATTTTCTCATTTTAAATAAAAAATAGTTAACAAAATATTCTTCGAAATATAATTTTTAGTGCATGAAAACCTTTTCCTTGATTTCTACATAAGTCTAGTTTCATATTTTGTGTACATGTTCTATTTTATGCTATAAATTTATCCAACATATTGGAGAAGTCTTTCTTTACTAACATATTGAGCTCTATTAGGTTCCCACAAATTTTTTTCAAAGGAAATAATATAACTCTTAATTGTGCGTGAATTAAAAATAATACGTATATAAGACCTTTCTGTTGAAAATGAATTTTTGTACCAGAATTGTATTTCTTAAAATTTACTATATGCTTGAAATATTTACTTGTTTTGTTGCATTTAGTTTCAATTATTTCGTATTAGTATACCTAGTCTGTAATATCGATGTCTTAGAATTCCTTCAACTTGTGAAATAGAGTCATCGTTAAAGTGTGAGACAAATTTTTTATAAAAGAATATATATATATATATATAACATTTTTTTAGATGATCTTTTAGAACTACTGGTTTAGAATAGTTTATTATCGGCATTATTTTAATTCTTTATTACAAAGGCATATATAAAATAAAGACATTGGTATTTGTTTTAGCTGATTAATCATAAAATAGATTTTAAAAAAATCTTTTTATTTTGATATTTCTATGATTTCCTAATATGTATATATTTTTTTTTTCTATTTTTTCAGAAACACATTTTTTTTTTTTACTTTTACTGAGTTTATACTTTTATTAAACATTGTTGAAAAAATATAAGCATACAATTGAAAGAAAAATGTTTTTATTACTTTAAGACATTTAATATTATAATTTTTATAGATATATCGGGATATATTAAGTAGTTTCTTTGGTGCTGTTAGACTATTAAATTATATATTATCCCTGAAGTTTTCTTTATTCTTCGGTATTTGCTATTGAATTTGACAAGCTTTATATTTCTGTTCTAACTACATTTTAAAAAGCAATAAAAAAATAAATATAAGATTAAAATTACTAAATTAGATCATTACGTGTGTATGAAATTTATTTTCATGAATTGAGTTGTATTAATTACATACATAAAAAAAAAAATACAGGGAGTTGTATTAGTGATGATTTTAACTGGCCAATCAGGAAGCGACAGGGAAATTTTGTGAAAAAGGGGAAAATTCGCTGTTTTAATGAACTGGGAAAATAGTATATTTTTATTTAAGGTGTTTGCTTTCGAAGGGAGACAAAATCACCATACCAGATCTAATTTTAAGTAAAAGAAAATAACATTATACCTAATAAGATATTTCTAGATCTACTGTAATCATAACTGATTATGCATTTTGTATTTCAGAGATTTGTGGATGTACTCTGCGATGTTTTAAAATTAAGTATAGAAACGTATTACTTTTCTGATATCTTCATGTTTAATGAACTAAATAATATTTAAGATAATACACAATATATATATATATATATATATAAAGAATTAATATCTACGAAATTAAACTAAATATAAAATTAGGAGTTAAAACAATTGAATAATTATTTATTTTACCACTTTTATAAACTTTAAAATACATAAATGAAACTGTATTAGGTTGTATGGGGCTCTAACTTCAACATCCAATGATTTTTTCTTTCTTTAGATTCATACCCCGCACCCGGTATTCAGTAACATTAACGTTGGAAAAGAAGACTGGTTAGATTGTAATAAATACGGTAAATATCTGGATGTTTTCTTTTCTTTTGTGTGTTTCTGACAAAGAATACACCTTTTATTTTTCATATCTCAAGAAAAGTGAAATTCCCTTTTCTATTCCATTTAGAATACCATACTTCTAACTTTTTTTCAATATTTGTTTAATGTATTTGCTTACCACACACTGGATGCCTTCTATTTAATATGTGAGTTTTCTACTTATATGTCTTTTTTTTCATTTCCTACTATCAGCTCACAATCTTTATTTATTTATCTTGGCTGAATTTTCAATCGTTAATAAAATACACTTTAAAGCGCTCAATTGAACTGAGATTTTATATAAATGATAATTTTGGATTGAAATACAGTAATTTAAATATAATTAATAAAATTAATTGATTAAAACTAATTATTCAAAAAAGTATAAATACAGCCACGTTGGCATCATTTTTGGCGACGTAACGACCCTTTTGGAGACTTGTGTCAAAACTTGAAAAGGTGTTTTTTTCTCACTTTTTACAGCATTCAGTTGAACTGAAATGGTATATACATGATTGTTTTGAATGACAGTATGATATTCATATTTATGTTAATTGTAACTATTTAATGAAAAGTATGTAAAATAAAATTTTTCTTTGTTGATCTAAGTAGGAATTGGCTTAAAAATATTTTTTTATGTCACTTGTTCCATTAATATTGCTTATAGTTTGCAAGTATGCTGTATACAATTGTATTATCACTTGTCTACAAATATATTAAATAAGGTGATACTTAGCAGAGAAATTGTTGATTGATCCCCTTTTCAATATTTTTAAGTTTATAAGTTAAAATGTAAAATATCTTAGTTTTTGTCATATTTTTATTACACTAATTGCATTACCTATATATTATTTTATGCTAGATGAATTACGATAATTATTCTATTAGAATCCAAATCATTTCTTATATTAATTTTTTGAATAAATTTCAAAAAAATGATCTATAGATCACTCGAATTAATGAAAATACAATTAAAGCAAGGCTATCATCTTTCGAAGATGCTGGCCGATTATGTACGGAAATACATGAAATAATATTTGTTGTATTTATAGTTTACATATTTTTTCTTAAAACAAATTAAATAATTTGATTCCTGCAATTGGTTTGGAGAATATTAAAAAGAATTATTTAACTATACATTAAATTTTCTGCAAAAAAATTGAGGTTTTTCTTTACAGCTTACATATTGATGAGATGTAAACAATAACAAAAACATGCATGTGCTATCACAACAGTTAATTGCAAGTATCTCCTGTTAGCAACACTTCAAGACAGGACAGACAATGCTATCCAACAGTAAAAAACACTTGTTTTTAGCACCCTAACAGAAAGTGTCAATCAAATAGTCCAAAATAATCTCCACAAATTAGATACCCACAATACGTATTCTGTTCAAGGCACTATACACCAAGAAGAAGGGATTCAACATGATTGGAGTCAGTTGCTGTTCACTGGTGAGTCCGGATTCAATCTGGAGTGCAGCTGTCTGTATGTCTGATATGAAGGGAAATGGACACTCAAAATAACTCTTCATTATTTAGTGGAAAAACAGTATATACTAAATGAGTTGATGGTATTGGCTGAAATGAACATAAGTCAACATGTACACCTGTATATTATACGGAATGGCAATTTCTTGAATCAAATGTATTTGGAGGGGATACTACATTCTCATGTCTCAACTTACACTTCAGCCATTTACATTTTTTCTCTTTTAAAGTATGATAATGTCAAACCTCATACAGCTCAAAATATGGAAAACGCGCTTGAAGCTAAAGCAATTGAGTTTATGGAGAAGCCAACGTACTCCCTGGACTTAATTCCAATAAAGCATGTGTGAAAAACACTCGGAAGATTTATTGCAGTGAGATCAAGTCTCTGTTTACTGTCGGGAACTTACAAATTTCACTTCTTAAAAAGGGGAGCAGCATTCTGAAAAATCTTCTCATGCCATCGCTAGAAAACAAAAGTTGCATCTAATTTGTTTGAAAAGATCTCACACCATGTTAAACATTTTACTTTATTATAAAACATTATTTTTTTTCCTTTATATGTAACCGAACTGTTGCCTTGTAGCTTCTTTTTAACTCCTTTTTTTTATCAAGAAATGAAATATCTCATATAAGTTTTTTAACCTCTTTTTCTGAAATATATTTAATTTTATGTGCATGCAGGGTTGTCTATCATAGTTTCTTTCTTTCTTTTTATGTAATACTTTCCTAATTTCTTAAAGTAGTGTGTATGTGTATGTATGTATGTATTCAAAATGCATTATTTATAACATACTTTGAAATAAATAATTTTTAAATATGGGTTCAAAAGTTAGCAAGTATTTATTTCTATGAACAAAAAATGTTTAATTTATTTTTTCCCCATAAAAGTGTTTAAAATCATATTATAAAATATCATTCATTTAAAATTTAAGTTATTCTAAGATTATTAGAATCAGCTTATAGCACTACTTTACTTAAAGTATGATATTTAAACACCACGACTTTACTAAGGGAATAGATCCCGTATTCCTTACAATTTCTCTTATCCAACCATGGATAACCTACCAATATTTTCTTTAATCGAAAGTATTGATTCTTCGGAATTATATCTGGAAGAGAGGATTAGGATAACAATCAATCACTCAATCTGAAATGACCCCTTTGGCTGATCACACCATTTCAAGCAAGATTTAGTGCAACCTTAAGAACAAGTCTCATTTCAGAGAATGGCACGCTTCGTCGACTAAACAAATTGCTGAAAGTAGGACTCGAGGGCATAGGAGGTCGAAAGACATCGTCCGTCTTATTCCCAGAAAACTAATCCGGAAGACTGTTGATGTGAGATGTTGATTCTAGATGGCAGCCCTAGAAAAATTATTCTATCAAATTTGTTTTTTCCTATTCTATACTATTGGTAATCCTCCAAAACTGTGCAACCGTAGAATAACTGATCAAGTATTTTGTGCGTCTTACGCGTATTGTGTTATAAAATATTGATTCATTTGAGGTACAATACTTCTTCAACGTAAGTGCATCTTGCTTTTCTTATCTAGTTTGTCTGTAGTGGCTATAAAAGCAATATGCACTTACGTAGAAGAAGTTTTAAAATACAGATTAATCAAAAGTACAATACAAATTAAACATAAGTCTGTGAACTAGATCGGAAGAGCGTCG
>BMAV01001853.1:669332-679723 GCA_019973955.1 Trichonephila inaurata madagascariensis
GATTCTACTTCTGTTTCTAAGCGTCAGAAAACCATTTACCAACTAGCATGGTGACAGTGACAAATTTACTTCTTAATACGTTTAGCACAGCATAAAAAATAGCCATGGAAATAACATATAACTTGTGGATGGTGATTAACTGACCAAAAATAAAAATACGAAAAGTCGTATATATGGTTATACAAGTATTCAATCTTTCCGTTATTTTTTCTTTCTATTCCTTCTGGTAGCACAGCTAGACTTTCGGGGTATTAATCTTCTTTCGGGTTTGTTGCGTAGTATATACGACCCTCTCTAAAAATAAAAAGGTGACAGATATAATTGAGATAACTAGAAGCATAGTCCAATTGGTGAGTCAGTAACATATGAGACATTACTTTTACTAACAATTCGTCAATTTCTGAAGAAGTTTTAAAAGTTCCATTTCATATAACAAAGAAAGTTAGTGTTAAGCAACATTAGAAGGATAATTCGAATATGAACAGAAAATTGAATTTTTGGTTAATTTGGGAGGTATGACTTAAGATAAAATTGTAGAAGGTTTATTTAGGAAACAGAAGAACTTATTTTAAGTAAAGTATCGTAAAAATTTTAAACATAAAAACTAATTTAATTGAAATCAATATACCTTTATTTGAGATGTCAATGTATATTTTTATGATCCCTACTACTTTTATCTTTTCTTTTCTAAGCGAATATATATAATACAACACTGAATCTTTGTTACAGAACAGAAAATGTTTTCTGTTTTAATTATTGAACAATATGTTTAGAATTCGCATTACAAAAATTCTATATTTTAAGTAAATTCTCTTAAATAATTATCGCTCTCAAATAAATAATTTAGTGACATTTCTAATTGTCTCTATCAATTGTTTTTTTAATTATATTGGTAGTTGAGATTGATACGTTAAAAAGTAATTTACAAATTATTAAATCAAGATTAGTATAATGTATTTACTTAAATTGATTCGAATCAATCCAGTTCAATACATAAAAAAGAATATTAATGTACTATTCGTTATTTAACCTGTACATATTACCTCATTCATCTATACAATATATTTTTGTGTCCTGTCACACGAAATTAATGAATTTAAACATTAGATTTCAGTATAAATTTTATCAATCAAAACATTTAATAAATAACAAATAAATGAAGATTAAGCAATTTTAATGAACCCTGTTAGAATAATTCAAGGGAGGAATCAAATAGAAATCATTTAGGGAAAAGTAAATTAGTAGAGAAACTGCTTACTTGTTTAAAAAACTATAACCACTACTATAAACTATTTAAGGATATTGCTGACATCCTTGAAAATACATTAAAAATGCATACACAGAACATTAGAAAATATTTTGACTCAAATATTTCAATTGATATGTACAAATTAATTTTTCTGTGAAAGGCCTCCTTATATATATATTTATATAGTTTGAAGACATTTATAACGATTTGTCAAGATTTCTTAACAACAGCTCTGAAGTGTTCCATTACATATACAGGGTGTAGCAAAAAAACCTGGACAAACAGTTTTTTATATAACTTTATAAAAAATTAAGAAGTTAATAAAATATAACAAATAATAATAAGAATACATTCGTACTAATAACTAAATTTAATTCGTTTCAAAGTGACTGCAGTTTCTGGCAATGTAGAGGCGCAGAAATTGCCTTGCCTTGCAGAAATTTTCAACAGTGGGCCTCAAGACCTTTAATCTGTCCCATTGTTGCAGGAACGATTGCTTTAGAGAGTCCAAAGTTTTGTGCGGTTTAGTGCAGGCCCTTGACTCCAAAATAGGCCATACACTGTAATCCATGGAAATGAGATTCGGTGTGTAGGGTGGCAATTCTTAAGATGGTATCATATCTGGAAAATTCAACTTGCTCCTCTGATGTGTCTTCTTGGTCTTGTGAGCTAGTGCAAAAACTTGTTGAAACGTCCTGTTTGCATTTCCAAAATGCGTTTAAGCCAGTGTTTCTCAAACTGTGGGGTGCTCCCCCTAGAGGGGCGTGGTAACCCTGCAAGGGGGGCGCGAGTATATCGAAAAGTCGAAAACAAAAGATTATTAAAAAAAAATAATAACTTACTGAAAGGAAGCAAAACAAAATACATTCTCACATCGTAAAATACAGATTTACACTGATATAATACACTGATATAATACTGATATAATACACATAATATAAATGTATCAGTATTGCACAATGTGTTTCATAATTAATTTAACAGTGATAAGTTAAGAACAAGTTTAATAATTACCAGTGATCTTATGGGAATGTCATAGAATTATATGCAAAATTAAATACTTTTCTTGATAATTTGTACGGTTTATAATTAAAGTTTTATTGTAACTTTACGCCAAAGTAATATATTATTATTGAATTCATTACATGTTATTTTATGGTGAGGGGCGTGATGAAAATTATGTTTGAAAATTGGATCGCAAGTATAGAAAGTTTGAGAAGTACTGGTCTAAACCCACGGAAGTACAACAGCTTCAAGAACGTTCCTCTGGTGCCCTTTCTGATTGATTTTAAAGACTTCTTCCCAAAACCCAAAGGTGTTTTGCCACTTGCACAAATTCCACCCCAGACCTTGACCGACTTTGGATATTAGAGATGTTCAACAATTGCCGAGGTGATTGGAGGGTCCACAGACCAGATTCCATCGTTTTGGGAGTTATGAATTTGTTGGACCGTAAAAAGCTTCTCATCATTGAAAAAGGATCTGTCCCAGTGCTGACTTGTAGCCTCTCTTAAAAGTTTTCAGCATTTTCGGAGCCGTACGAGATTGTTTTTTTTTGCAGTAAGAAGCTGAAATTTTCGCAACTTGTAAGGCTTCAGTCCCAGCTCCGTTTTTGCTATTCACCTCACCTATCTGTCACTTATTCCCATGTCACGAGCGATCTGTCTCATGGAAACCCTCGGAATTTTTGGTATTCGCTTTTCGATGGCCTTACGATTCCTTGAATTGTTTACAGTGCGTTTTCGACCACTTCCTGTACGTTGACCATCATTGCAAGCCCTTTGAAACAGCATATTGAATCAGACACTGTTTGCCGAGGTACATTAAGCAAACGAAGGATTCCCCACTGTCGTTTCCTTTGCTGAAACAGCTCTAAAATAACAGACCTTTTGCTCGACATTATCAAAAACACATAAAGTACAAACTAAGAAATATATTAAAACATATTTCATTATTAAGGTGGTAGATAAATGAACATGAAAACACCAATTAAGAGAAAATTCGTTAACTATTCTAGAAGGCAAGAAATTTGTCCGAGTTTTTTTGCCGTACCTTGTATATAATGGAACTACAACGAATATACAAAACTGAGTAATGTTAATATTCTACAGAAATTCTGTGAGAACGTAAATATATTTTAATTATTCCAATTAGTATTCCCAAGATTTAGCAATAAATTTAGTTCTAACAACTATAAATTCACAGCAAAATAAAAGGAAAGAAATTATGGATATTAAATTTTCAAACGTCAAAAAATTTCTCACTTTATTTTATTCGTATAGACGTAACGACCTTTTCCTAATAACTTTAGGCATCTTTCTTCAAATTAATAAAGCAAAACTGTAATTTAATATGAAAGTTTAAATCTTCTACACTCACGCATAAAAATTAAGTAAAACAATACATACATTTCTTTATGATATTGCTTAATTAAGCTAGATTGTATTACTACAATCCAGTTTCCAATACACAGTTTATTTAAATAATATTATAAAGTTAATTATAAACAATATTAACTTTCAAATGTCTTATTCGCATAAAGCTAAAAAAACAAAGTCTTACGTTAATTCCTATATTTCTCACACCCAAATCTATGATTTCAATGTATAAAACTAGTTTTTAGACACAGTTTTTTTCATGTTAAAAGTTTTCATAAATTTATATAAGTTTTATAGCTAGGATTTTTTTGTAGTCAGTTATCAAAAAACAAATTTAATGAAACGTAAGTAATATGAATTGCAATGAAACCTATTTTTGGGTGACATTCAAGGAAAATTACTGTTTTATATTTTACAGTGTGCGTATTTAATCATATTGGTTTTCTTTTTGGAACAATATTTAATGATATTTTCTTTATTTCGTTCGTTCGTGAAAAAACATATACTTAAATTAAAATTTAGAAAAGGTACTAAAATAAATAAATTAATTCTGAGTATTTAAATGCAATTCTTTAGTAAATATTGCTTATGTACTATTTATTCATGTTATGTTAGCTGATCTTTATTTTATGATTTTTTAAAATAAATAGAGAAAAGTATTTCTATAATGAAGAACGACAGATACATTAAATATTGGAATAAATAAATTTAAAGAACTGTGAACTTCTTATTTTAGCGGATCTAAAATATTTTAAACTAAGCTTGCACATAAAATAAACTTCATCAATTGATTTCTTGATCTTTACAGTTAGCAAACATCATATCTTGCTTTTTTTCTCTTGATAAGATTTATTTTTATTTCGGAACAGCAAACTATGTCCTAATTTGTAATGTAGAATATTTAAGAAATAAAGAATATATTGTATTATGTATTTCTGAATACATTTGTTACGAATACTTTTAAAGATTACAGCCATTTAAATATGATATGAAGCGTTTGCAAATTATTCAAGAATTCCAAGCACAAACTTTGTGTCACATAAAATAAAATTACAATATTATTTTGTTCTCAATCTCATAGTTACAGTAAATAAATCTCGGATATTGTTGAATCAAACATCAGATAACTGTCTGTCTGTATTCATTTTATTTGATGAGCGTAATAGAAAAGAATTTGTCCCACGTATGTAATAAATCAATAGAATTTATGTAACAAAATATACTTCCCCACGAAAGCAAAACAAGCAAATCTTATAACGAATATAATTGATGGAAAGAATAAAATATCTGAAATACCTAATCTCTAAATAATACTTATATTACATGATTAAAGTTTACCTTCATTGTAGTTATATTGCTTAGTTTTGAAATAAAAAGATTCGGCTTAGAATTAGTTAACCAGTGTTTTAAATATCTAATCATAATCACTTACCCACATATTATATCGTACTGTTAGGAATTCTTTCTTTTTTTTTGTATGCACATATACAGTTCCATATATATATTGGCCTTTTCAACACATCGAAGTTTAATACAGCTATAATATTATTTCCCTGATACACAAACGAATTATAATTCTATTAACTCTTCAGTGTTTGTATGGCATATTATTCCAGTTAAGACTGAATGGTGTGTCACCGACGCTAGGAATAAATTTGAGCTAAAAATATATTAGGTTCTATATTTAAATTAATAAAAGTAGATAAGAGCCCATAGCAATTTAATAAAAATGAGTACACCCAACTTATAACTAAAATCAACTTCTAAATAATTTTCATAATTAGTGTTCAAATGTAAACACATTATATACCATTAATTAACATAATTTTTTTTAAAAAATGAATTGTTTACCTTAATATTGCTGGATTAAAAATTAAAATTCATAAGAAATTATCAGCATTATTATTTGGAATACAATCATAGAATACTAAAAATTTAATTCATAGCTGGATAGATATAAAATAAAGATACCTAAAGCTTTCAATAAATTAATTTCTTAATCGTTCTACACATAGATATAAAATTTAAAAGGAAACTGTTAAGGATATTAATTCCAACTACCAGCACATTTGATACATAAACTAATTTTAAGACTTTATACGGTGGGGTAAAAAAAAATTGTATTCTTTTCCTTCGTAATTTACTCAAATTTTTTCTTTTGTATTATGATATATTTTTTCATCTCTGCACATTACATAGAGAAATCTCCTTGAATGACTTTCAAAATAAAAAGAAATAAAAAAAAACAAGGTTTAGTTTATATTATAAAACTGATGGTAAAATTGTAAGAGAGATGTTTCCTTTACTTAATAGTTAGTTGCAATGCACTTTTCAGCTTTTTGCGAAAACCAGATAGTCACAGGTTCAGGAAGAACAATCCACAGAACATAATCCTTTATAACGAAGATTTTGTTCCTGGAGGATTCGAGGAAATTTTTCCTGTATCTTAGAAAAAGGTGCAGCTATTTCGAACTTTAAAACAAAAGCAGAACTAACACATATCTCCAGACAAACTGTGAGCAACAGTATAAAAAGTTCCAACACTGTCCGATTCAAGAAGGGGAAACATCATTTAAAGAGGTCAAAAGCACATATAGCTATGCGATAGATTGAGCCAAATCTCACGGACCATTAAATGGGATTCTGTCATATTGTTAGATGAGGAAATTTTAATTTAATTGATCATATTGGCTACTAATTCTACTATCATAATCTTAAGGATGACGAAAACAATTTCCCAAATAGCCAAAAGGAACTAGAAAATTGATGGTAAAGCTAGCCTTTGGCTACGAACAATTGGTTTAGTGCCCTTATGTGTTAGGCAGAGCTATTAAGACTATACTTAAATATTGGAATCTGGGTTTCTTCTTTATGCATCCTAATTAGATGGAAATGGTTTGAATATTTCAATAAAGCAGTGCATCTATTAACTCAGAATATATTGTTAGATGTTGTATCAGTTCAAAAAGCATTTAAGTTTTGCAATGTCCAGCCAAAAAAAGACCTGATATAAATCTAGTAGAGAATATTTGGATAGTACTCGTTTGACAGATATATGTTGAAGGAAAATACACTTGATCTTAAGGATGCACTCAATCACGTTTGGGACAATATCGTTGAGAAGGAAATCCAATAAATGTATGATTTGTTTTCAAATAGGGTTTTCAAGCTAATCAAGCAAATGGACAGAAAATTTGTTGCTAAATTATTGGGTTTCTTGTGGAAATTACAATGCACTACTTCTCAAAGATTTTCAGGCGGGAAAATTAAAAATAGAAAAAATTCATGAATGTTTAAAGAATTATCTATTCGAATGTTTAACTGTCTTTCAATCAAAATACTATGCTTATGAAGGGATTTTTGCGTAATAATAAAAGAAGTGTTAACTAACTTTAAAAATTGAAATGTCCTACTTTTTTAATGATTTTATTAAACCTAATAATTGTTTAACATAAAATTGTTCGTAAAATTCTTGTAAATTTAGTTTCGAGTTTTTTTTCCGAGCTTCAATAGTAAAGAAACAATTAATTTCAAGTATAAAGAAAAACATAATATAAATTCCTGATTTGGATTAAAATGTTTGCTTACCTGAAATTCAAATTTTGTGTTATGTGCCTTGGCTTTTTTCACTTAATACTCTACATTAATTTATTTTTATACCTTTTTTTTCCCTCTTTTTTATATATTTACATTTATTTTAATTCTTATTATCCTATTAGCATGGTAAATTTGAAAATTTTAGAAACTATTACTTTTTAAATCCATTTAAAAAAATTAAAACAAGCTCAAGGGTATAATTTTGATGCATTTTATATGCATGTTTAAAAATAATTCTTAAAACTTTAATAATAATAATACAATTTTTTTTAAAACAATAATTGAAAACTATTCTGGATGATTAAAATTTTCAAAGAAAACATGTAATGAGTTTTATTCGTCTTAAAAAATACTTATACTCTATTTTTGTCATTTCACATACTTTTATTGCTTCCAGTTAATAAAAGATGTGGTTTACGGATATTATATATATATAATAAAATCATATTTTTAATTACTATGTAAACTTAAAAGCATGATGTATTTTTTTTCACGATTGTTATTGAGAACAAAACATAAACTGTAAATTGACATATACAAAAATAATGCTTCTGGTAAGAATTAAATATATGTTGCTGTTGTTGTGTGTTTTTATTCTGGTATGCATATGAAATACGATTGAAAAAACAGAAACACTCGATACACAAACAGAAGAATATAGACATTTATTAGAAATGATGATCCCTGCATATAACAGACGGGGTGTGCTGCTTTCCATTCAAGACGGGAATCCGTTACAAGCGAAAGTCCGAATTCTCAAAGAAGATACAATCACACTTTACTCAGGAATCGAAACCACTCGGTTACAAGCTGAAAGTCATATCCACCATACTGACTAGGCGACAATTAAATATGTACTACACAAATAAAAATATTGCATAGAAAAACTTCTAGACTCTCCAAAGATTATTGGAATGATAAAGATATTTTCAGCAATGGCTTATCAAACTCTTAAAAAGGAAATTTATAATTAATCAATGAAATATTTTGAAGCGAAAAAACTCTTAATTTGGATTTTAATGAAAAATGATTTTATCTTACGTACTGCGAAAAGCTTTAAATCTTTCTAGTTTCTAACATTTCTTTCAAACTAGTCTCTAGTGTCTTGTGGAATTATCTCATAGCTCAAGGAGTCATGATTATTTATGCAAGTTTAAAATCCATGTTTTTTAATATTTACTAATTTAGCCTTTGTAGAGGAATTACTTTGCTGATAATTTGGAAAAATTTCCTAATTACGCCACTACTCATTACTATTAGACTTAAATATCCTATATTTTCCTTTGACGTACTAATAATAATGTTGTAATAATAATTAATAATAATGTTTTAATAAGATATAATATTGCTATTTTACCAATAAATTAAACTTTATGAAATTTTAAAATCATAACAATGAAAAAAACCATTTACAAAATGAATATCTTTTTTAAGACTAGATTGCCCAAGGAAGTCATTTTGACTGCTTTTCGATTTCAATTAGAAAAACAATTACTTATATAATGACACAACTTCTTGGAGTTTTTTAGAATACATTTTTTTCACAAGTGAAGTAAATTTTTTTTACTGTCAATATTTACTAATAACTTGTTATATGACTGTAAATAATATAAAAAAATATTAAAAATTAATTTTAAACAAATTTTTTTACACGTCAGTTATTCTTTCATACAACTACATACAAATTCCTTTTTTATCTAACTAAAAAGATATGGATTCAATGACAAATGAATCAGATAATTGGGATGTCTGAAAACAATAAGCCACTTTGCAAAAATGTCTTGACAGATATGGATATCGTGATATTACCATAATGCATTCTTTTCTCTTATCAAGTTCTTGCAAATCAAATAAGGCTGAATTACAAGTATGTGTATTACCATTGTTTGGGGAAGCCCTCCTGATGGGATTGAACACTGCAAGTGAGAAGGTAGGAAACACTTTATGCGTTGATTACCGTGAGCAGGGAATTGATGCAAACAGCGTTTCTAGTTGTCACTGTGAGCAGAGGTGGTCTAGTCGAAAAATTTCAAGAGAACAAAATTACGTTTCCTGCCGGTGGGGAAGGGAAATTAGGAATTTGTCAAAGTACCGGCAAAGTGAAATGACGGGCCTAAATTAGAATATGTTAAATATCTACACTGAAGGGAGTTCTTTGACACTTTCAATTTGGACTGGTAACGAAGGAAATACTGGGTCTCTTTCTGTAGTGTGTAGGGCTCCCCATGGATTAGGAACATCAGTCTTTTTAAAGAAGAAGGATGCGTAAAGACCATATGGAATTGTGTCTTAGGAATTCCTTTAATTTAAGTTGTGGGTTTCCGCATTTCCGTTTTAACTGGTTTATTGAAATGTGAGCAAGGTGTTCATCTATATTTATAAATCTACAAAATTTAAAACTATCGAAATGAAGAATAAGTTGTCTTTTATATCTCTTACTTTTATTATAATTAGAGTATTTTACTATGATGAACACGAATCCTTGAAGAATTAAATTCTGTATATTTCATTCGATGTTAAATATAAATTTTATTGGGTTTTTTTTTTTTTTTTTAAAGGATATTATAGAAGAATAAAGTTCGAGACGGATATATTAATCTTTAAGTGGAAAATATGTATGTTCATAAAAAAAATTGCCAGCACTGATAATTTGAGTGTTTCATTTTTTTTTTAGATTTACAGTATTTACCAAACTAAAATTTTCAAAGCGCAAAATTTTTATGAACTTGGTTGTATAATCTATTTATTTTTATTTTGTATTGCTTTATACTTCTTTTTAGTTAGAGTAGCATCTGCTATTCCTTAAATAAATATTTTCATCTTCCGCATGGATTAAAGTATAAAAAGCCATTTACAATCAATCACTTGCTTAGTATTAAAAATTTCGCAGGTTAATCTTTTAAGTTCAATTAGCTTTCTTCGATTAAAAGAAAAATATTTCTTGAAAATAAATATTTATGAACGGAATGCACTGAATGGAGTCTAATAAAAGTTTTTTAAATAAAATTTTCCCATTATACATGAAAAAGTCTAATGGATTTGCATATTTCTTTTCCGCTTAAAAACACTAACACATAAGTTACTGAGCATCATGCAGAATTTAGGTTAATAATTTTTATTTAAAAAAAAATGGAAGATTTTTAGGATGAAGACAAATTTTAAAAAAA
>BMAV01001853.1:679823-713744 GCA_019973955.1 Trichonephila inaurata madagascariensis
TAGAACCTACAGTGCTATAGCAGGAAGAAATTGGAATTCACCAGACATAACAAATGTAGATACAAAAAAGTCTTTGGACTAAACTGGAGACCTATTATGATTTCTAAGGCTGTCGCTGAATTAGGCCAGCGAATTAGGGTTAGGAATGCTTTACGGATCCTACCTTCCCCGTTCAGCAGAAACTTTCGACATAATAGGGGGGGAAAAACACCTAGTTGAAAAGTTAAGCCTAATACAACACGTGGAAGTAAAACCAGATAATCTATTAAAATGAAGCTAAGAAAATAGAACAATAATGAATGTCACAAGGAGAGGAATAAAAAAATAAATAAAATAAAAAATTTAAAAAAATAAAAAAACTTACGTGTAAAATAATTACTGGAAATCAAAAATTCAGCCTTCCATAATAAGTTTCCTACGCGAAATGACGTAAAAAATTGGAAAGACTATTCGAGAAGGAAAAAAAAATAAAAAGGGGCGCCACCTAGATATTTATTTTGCAATTAAACAAAGCACTAAGATTTTTTTTTGAAAAATAAACAAAATAAAGGAAGATTTAAAAACGATAATGAACAAATTTAAGAATAGATAAAATCAAATAAAAATATATAACAAAGTAAAAAAACTTGGATGATTATATACTAATCGATATATAGCAATTAAAAGAGGTGCTTAAAATTTTTTTTTTTAAAAAATAAACTAAAAAAGGAATTTTAAATAACATAATGAACTAAGATAAAAATATGTTTAATTAGAAATAGAAATATATTTATAAATAAATTTACTTGGATAATTGTATTCTAAACAATTATTGCAAAAATTCACAAAATTACTTTCTTTTAAAATGTTATCAGTAACTAAAACATTATTTCTTTTTATACAATTTAAGATAGTATTTCTAAATATTGATAGGTGTAGGTTACTACCCCAAAAAGGCATTTTTATAATGTTAAAATCAAAAGAGTCTCTTTTATCAAAAATATTACTTAATAGCAAATTATTCTTAACCTTTAATTGAAGGTCCAAAAAGTTAGCTGACTCAATATTATAATTAGTTTTTACTAATTTTAAATAGTGGGGATAATAATTAAGGTTAGGAACAAAGTCTACTATATTACTAAACATAATTAAGTCATCTATGTATCTGAAAAAGTAACAAGATTCATAACTAATACTTTCATTTTCATAAAAATGCAAGTAGATATTTGCTAAGCAGTTTCTAGCTGGTCCCCCTTGTGGTAAACCTTTAATTTGCTGATAATAAGCGTTATTAAGGAAAATATAACTTTCTTTTAGTACTAATTCAATAATATAAATATATTTATCATATTTTAATATCCTATTTAAAAAGTATTTGTTATATGCTATTTTAAGAATCTTAAACATGTCTTCTATATCTATGGAATTAAATAAATCTTCAAAATCATAGGTATACATAGAAATAATTTTTTTACCTTGCATGTACTTAATAACGTCCATACTATTAAATACTATAAAATAATACTATTATTTTTTTTTTNAAAAAATTAGTATTGCAATATAGGAATTTGAGTTCATTGACAATTGATAAACAATCGATCGACAATCGAGTATTGAATAACAATGCATTTGATATTAAGTAGCATTCGTAATTTCTTCATCATATCACATTAAGTTTTGATGTTCAGTTCCATTTAAAATGATTCACATGATGGATCGTTTTAATAATAAACAGGGCATAAAAATACATTACACGAGCTCATTACACGAGCAATTTCAATAAATCAAGACACAAACCTGTTACATATCAAAACAGCGTTGCTCATGTACTCTGTACTTTCTACACTCATTTCCGTTATCAATATCTGTTAGGTTTTAATGATATATTATTAACAATAAAAAAAAATAAGTTATAATTAAATGAAAGTTTTGCTGATCAAATGATTTTAAATAAAATTAATGAAGGAAAAAAAAGTTAAATAATCTATATGTAAGAATTATTCCAGGAATATGAGATAGTATTTTATTTTATGAGCAAAACTCTTACAGTTTTACAGCTTTCTAACAAAATTGGTTTATTTCGCTTGAATTAACATCATAAAGCTTTAAACAAAAATGAGCTAAAGTATTTATTTTTAGTACGTAATTTTTGAAAAAAAATTTCTTTCAGTAATGTAAACAAGATGGTTTTTAAATCACACTGCAAGATTTGACGGATGTTACAGCTGGAAGGTTTTCTTCAATTGACATATGGTTCTCACTTAGAGATATATATGTATATGTGTATGTGATGTTTTCAATCACGCTTTGTTTTTTAAACAATCATATGAAATAAAAATAAAAGCTATTTCTTAGGTGGTTTTATATAAAAATAATAAAGCAGCTACAAAATTTTTCTGTTATTGTCTGTAAATATTTAAAGCTAATTTGAAAGTTCAAACTATGAAAAAACTGGTATTAAAAGTTCTCTCTTATTATGATTAAAATTAGTTTTTAATATATTCCTTTATGAAAATATTAATTAAGCTAATATAAAAGGGTTTATTTTAATGTACAGTATATATTTTTTTTCACTATTATGTTTTGTAAAAATTCTCTTTTAAAACAATGATATTTAAATACCTTGTTAACTTTAGAGTATGATACTGAAGAGTTTATTTAAATTATGTCTTTTGAGAAAATTAACATCTACGCCATAAATGCATAAATTATATAGTATTACAAAATTTGGTTAAGTAAAAATATTTCTTTTAATTTTTGTGTATTTTTACTGCAATTGGTTTTTAAATTATATATGCATATATGTTATAAGTATTATCTTATAGTTATTATGTTAGCATATTTTTGTATAAAAAGTAAATTTTCCAGACACCTTAGAGCTGCGTGTAAAATACTCCACCATTAGACGAATGATCAGAAGAAATACTACCAATTTATGTAATAAAATTGGTGACTCTGAGAGTAAATCGATCGCTAACATTAAAAAATATACTCTTCACCCTTACTTCCACATACCCACATCAGTTTTTTGATCCCTCTTTTCTTTAATTCCTCTAATTAGATATTCCCCTTTATTTAAATTATATATATTTTACTTTTTTTATATTTCATTCTCTCCATTAACTAATCATTGGTTTGTCAATCTTCTCATCTAAACTTAAATGCATAAATAACTCACCTCTCTGATCAACAAATCACTGAAGATCCTCTCGATACCAACTTATCTTAACTTTTTACATCTAAATATTATTTCCCTTTAACTCAGACTTCATCGCTACATCCGGTTTGGTTAAAACCAGTGATTTTGACTAGACATTAGCCCAAATACTCCCATCAAGAATATTTTTCTACGTCACGATTTTTTCATCAATTTTTATATTTTATTTTATATTTGTAATTTTCTCGTATCAAAGTATTTTTCTCTTTTTATTACTTTTCAATAGTTTATATTTGAAATATCATTTATTAAAAAGGGCTATTTGAAAGCGTTTTAATGACAACTAAAGTCTCATGAAAGGAGGTGAAGGTTCGAAAGAACTGAGTGCTCCCTCCGTACCAAACTATATTATTGCCTGGTAGCCGAGTGGTATAGGTATCGGATCGTGGCTTGCCTTGTCACGAGTTCGAGCCCAGTACCACTAAAGACCCGCCGTCTAGGGCAGCGATGCTCGTTAAATCTATCGAGAGCTGAAACGTCCTCCCGTTGGTGTGGTGTGGTAGATAGGGGAGGTGGGTGCCAGCTAAGGTGTCTTCTACGTCACTTGACCATGGTTCAAAATGACGTGGCCAAAAAAGCCACCAAAAGCTCTCGTGTAGCTGAACAGTGCGACGTTAATATTCATTCAATCAATCAATAATAATACTGCCTGATATCTAAAAATATGGCTAAAAATATTTTTCCTTATCTTGAAGTTTAATTAGGGATTTATTACTTTCATTCCAGTAGAAAATCAGAATTTATAATTAATTTAACCCTTAACTTCGCAATTTTTTAAATTTCTATGAAAAAATTATATCCGCTAGTTCTCAAGTAATAATAAAAGGAAAAATATGACAAAAAATTAAGTAGTTTTAAATTGAATTTCAGTCATTATTTTTGTTTGTTGCAGGAGTACAACATTGCGCAGTAGTGCTGTAAATTACAAATTTTTTTTTTCATATGAGGATTTTATTATTCATCATAAATGTTTATATATAAATTTCTTACCAGGTCTTTTATTTCGTCAATAAACAAGAGGAAGCATAAAATATAATGGATTCTTTTTATAGCAAAAACACAGTTCTTGAGTCATCAGAGATTTTCATAATTTTTGTGATTTCTGGAAAAGTACTTCCATTTAGTGGCAAAGCTAGCATGTATTTCGTTGCAGTAAAATCTTTTTTTTTTCTCAGATAAGTGATTTGTAGGTAATTCAAAAAAAATATTGAGAGTCTGTTAAATTATAATAAATCATATGTTGCAGAAATGCAACAGTGCGAATTTAAGGGTTAATTTAATGGATATAATTCCTGTAAATTTTTTATAATCTTAAACAATAATATGCGTTGTAGGTAATAAGTTTAGTTAAAAAAAAATAATAAAGGTTACTTTGCATTGTGTCTTAACTAAAACATGAACTTAATTTGTGATGTCATTAAAACTTAATTTTGTATTTTACTGTAAATCCTAAAAACATGAATGCATTAGTATAGTTTCGAAATACATATTGTGTTATCATTATATTCACATTGAAAGTTTTCAATTGATTTTGTTTATTTTTCGATCATGTTTAGAAACTTTTCAATTGACTTATTATTATCTTACACAAAAAAAAAAAAAAATTCTGATTCATTCAAAATAAAAGTAGATTTCTTTGTTTTAAAACATATTCAGTATTTATAAGGGCTAATTCGGATTAAATTGACTATATACGTACTATAACAAATATAAATATATTACATGTGTACAAAAACTTTTTCAATATCTTAAGTACCAAAATAAAATTTATTTATTGTTGTTATTGCAAATATATCTAATTATTAAAAAAGTTTGCAAGCAAGAAATGTTATACATGAAGATTATAACTTATTGTACCAAACTATGATTTTAACCAAATTTTTAATATGGGGGCATTTATTGATAATTCTACAAACAATGAAGCTTTTAATGCACATTTTTCGAACTTATATTTTGATTTGAAATTGTTTCCATTTTATGAAGTTGCTTATACAGGTAAATTAAGTAGAAACATTTCATAAACAAATTAATTATTTAACTTATTGTTTAAGTCATAAAATTTTATTATGTTGTGCTTTGTAATAAAAATATTATTTTATGATTTTCTGTTGGAGGAAAACACTTCGAGAAACTTTATAAAATATATTTTAGAAAGAACATATTATTTGAATTTTTTGAAAGCAGACAAAATTTGGAGAATTTGAGTGGGCTAACAGTTTTCTTTTAATCAGATTTTTCAGGAAATTTTTCTTTAACATTCCTTAATTTTTTTTTAATTAACTAAAAAGATATAAATTTTATTCGTATTTCTTTCAAAACAAATGATATTTGCATAGTTCTCAAAAACATATTTTAAATATCTCCAGTATAATATGTTTTCTGTTGAAATGTTTTACACTCATATATAATAGATTTTTAAATTACTGTCAAATAGCATTAAACAAGAGAAAAATTATAAATTTTAAAGTAAACTGCTCTAAAAAACGTATTTTATTCACAAACAGTAAATTACAAAGAGTGTCAAATGCCATCCAGCTGTAATTGAAATAGTGGCATTGAAGTCAACTTGATTCATTATCTCCATTTCAAGATTGGAAATATTCGAGAATTATACTTGTACTGCAATAACAAGCTAACTTTATTATTTAGATTTATAAGATTTGTATCTTAAAAATAGTAAAAAAAATAACTATTAACTATGGATTTAAATTAAAAAAAACTTTTAAAGCAATTTTTTACTATAAAAGAAAGTAGAAAATATTTTAAAATAACGAGTAAAATAATATTAGCCTTATTAATAATTCATCATTACTTACTTAAGTCATGCTTATGTAGGTTTGTTGCTAAAAATGTAGAATTAGTTAAAATTCTATGCGAGTAAATTTTATATAATTACTGTTATATAATAATGATAGTTATATAATAATAGTTTTAAGGAATAATATATACTGAATTATATTAATTATATATACTGAAAACCCACTTTTATTTCTTCTGGATGTGACTGTTGAATCAATTTTTATAATTATTCAATGTTTTCTTTAGAGTTTCACACCATAATCTAGATAACTGTCCTTCAGAATGGCTGCCTCTCTTCCCTAAGAAAATTAAAATGAAAATTTCCATAACAATTCCAATATATCAATATTTTACAATTATTAGAATGATACATTTTAATTGTAATATGGTATGAAATTGAAAAAAAAGAAGGAAATATATTTATTAAAAGAGAAGTGCAATAATACTTTTAAAGAATTTAAAATTACCAGTTTGCAAACACTTTGAATTTTTTAATTACCATAAAGTCACTAATTCATATTTTATATTACTGAATAGAAATTTTGAAATTAAATTCATTGGACTTTGAAAATGATCATCACACATAAACATATTACTTTGTTAATCTTCAAAATTATATTTTTAGTTAATGGTAGTTTCACCTTAAGCAGAGTTTAACTGTTAAAAACATTTTTACATAAGTTATTCAACTCCTGATCATTATTAACAGAAATTTGAGATTTAAATTTATTTCATTCGTATTAACTTTAATTCGATAATGTTTTGTACCCCTGAATTATTTTACACATTTCTAATTTCAGCAGACCCATTAGAAATCTTTGCAACATAAATAGAGAAAGAGATAACGAAATAAAAAGCAGCCTACAACGATTCATCTCTTTAAAAATGCGACCGTTGACATAAGTATAATGAGGCTAGGTATAAAAAGAAATACATAGAAGGTTTCTTGTCATTATCTTGTCTTTGCTGAAAAGGAAATATCGCTTCTTTGCTTCTGGCTCACTCTACTCCTTAATGATACATGGACGAGAAGATAACCTTTTGTGTTATGCATACGCATTGACGAAATCAATATGTGTAACAAAAATATATGTAGGAATATTTGCTCCATGAAGAATTTCGAAATTCTCTCTGTATTCTTTAGATGAAATGGATTTTAGAAAATCATAACAATGTAAGAGTTATGTTTCTCTCATTTGAACTAGTGCATTGTAAAACAACTTTGTGCATTACAATTTTTCACGCATGAAGAAACAAACAACTCGTTTTACTACGAATTTTCAATTATAAGCAAAGCCTGTAGGAACTATACAACGAAAAAAATAATGACCGCACGTAAATTTTTAATAGAAGGCTTTCTATTATGTTGGAAATGGTATATTCACAAAAGGAAAAGAATTAAATAATAAAATGTATTATTTTAACCTCTTAAGCCAGTGTTTCTCAAACTTTCAATATTTTCAACCCAATTTTCAATCATAATTTTCATCGCTCGCCCCTCCATGCATTAACAATATATTGAATTCAAAAACAATATACTTCGAGGTAAAGCTACAATACGACTTTAATTATAAACCATACAAATTAACAAGATAAGTATTAATTTTTTTATAATATTATATATACAAAAGCCCAAGGAGTCACTGGTAATTATTAAACTTGTTCTTAATATTGTTAAATTAATTATCAAATACATTGTGCAGTAATGATGGTTTTATAAGTGCATTACATCAGTGTAAATGTGTATTTTATTTTTTACTATGACAATGTTTAGCAAATTTGTAATTATTTTTAAATAATCTTTTATTTTCGACTTTTCGATATGCTCGTGTCCCCCACCTAGGGTTATCACGCCCCACAGTTTGAGAAACTTTGACTTAAGCAGTCAGTTTTTTGTCCAAAATTTTTAAAAAAAATATCACACTTTTTTATTGCACAAAACTTAGCTTAATGCTTAAAATAATGCAGAAATGAAATAATTTTATTTTAAATTTTAAATTTTTTAAAGCTTTCATACTATGTTTTATTATATAATTGGAAAACACAAAAATCCCTAAATGTTTGTTTTTTATATGCACACTCTGCATTATATGAAGAATGTTTCATTTATCTTAATAGAAATTTTCTCATACTTACAAAAAAATTTCCTGTTCGAACTTCTTTTCAAACGGTTGAGGAGTTTTTCTGTGTGTGTGCTTATATATATATATATATATATATATATATATATATATATATATATATTCATTTTACTTTATTGTCAGGTTCATCATCCACGTAGTAGAAATGGGCTTAACTTTTCAACATGGCTCTATTTTTTCCCCTATTATGTCGAAAATTTCTGCTGTACGGGGAAGGTTGGATCCATAAAGCATTGCTAACCTTAAATCACTGGCCTAATTCAGCGACAGCTTTAGAAACCATAATAGGTCTCCAGTTTAATTCAAAGACTTTTTTGTATCTACATTTGTTGTGTCTTGTGAATTCCAATTTCTTCCTTCTTTAGCACTGTAGGTTCTAGAACTTCTTCACTTTTATTTTATTATATTATATATATATATATATACATGTGTGTGTGAAAGAAATTTGTATAATATATCAAAAACCAGAAATAATAGATAATAAACATAACAAGAAATAACGTAATAAAAATATAAAACTAAACATAAAGATCGAATTTATAGAAAAATACAAAAAAAGGAACTATAAAAAAGAGCCTAGCGAGTCAGAAAGCAATTCCGAACTTAGGACCGAATAAGTGGAGTTAAACTAGTTTGATGGCGCCAACCTTCCCCCTTTGCAACTCAGTAGGAAAAACCAAATAAAATAAACAAAAATTCATAGTATATAAAAACTAACAGAAAGTATGATAAAACCACTAACTACTATTCTACAGCAAATTCTCCCCAAATTCTTATATATATATATGGTGTAAGACTCTAAGTGTTACATAGCAATGGAGACTTAGATAATATTGATTTTTATTTTTGGATTATCTTTCCATATTTAATTTTCTGAATCAATAATTTACGCATTATCTTGTCAATACCTGTTTTTTTATCGAATATTTTCAAATATCTAAATTCCTACCTTCAACGAAAAATACCTGCCTTTACCACAAAGAAAATCCCGAATGAGAACTTTTTCAGGATAATGGACAATCTGCATTTCTTAAAAACATTATCACGAATAATATCACTATAAGCACAGTTCAAATGAAAGAAAGAAAGAAGAGAAAACATCAGTACAACGTACGGACAAACCGGTTGTGGGAGCTTTCTGTAGCCCGTACGGTGTACGGCCAACAATAAACCATATAATTAGATTTACGTTTAGTGCTAATGTGCGATAAAATCTGTTCTTGAAGACATATTTATTCGGAGAGAATAAAAAGCAATTATACAACTTAATCTGAAAATCAAGATAAAATCAAATGTTTTACTGGTATCTTGTCTAATTAAAATTTTACCATACAAATTTGTCTTCCAAATCTGGTATTAACACGTATATATAAAACATATTTTCTTTCAAAAATGGATGCTGTAGTGTAGCAAGAATGACTGCAAATTAGTTGTGGACATGCTCATCTTAAAATCAAATTATGAGTTTCAGTTGCAACAAAACTCACCTTCTAGAAGAACTGATGAAAGTGAAATCTGTTAAGTATCCAAATCCTTACATCATAGTACGGAAATGGAGATACCAGCTTAGATGTCATCCTCCATTACTTGAGCCTGGTTAAAAAATACATGGTCCGCCACCAGTAGCCCTCGTGTTGCCTCAGAATATGATGTAACTTAGAATCAAACCGGTGTAGGTTGGTAGACGTTTATCATGCAATGGTATATAGAGCGAAATCTTTAACACTTTCGTATTTCTAAATATCATAAACATTTCTTCAAGTTTTCAAAATCAGAAACTTGATCAAACAGAATGGTGTTTTTTCGTAAACATATTTTAAATTTTTGACTATTGATCCAAATTGGAGTATTCAAAATAATTTATATACACTTGCAAATAGAAAATAATAATTCATATTGGACAACGTGAAATATAATGTTTTAAAGTTTTTAAAATTGTTGTGCGTTTTTATTTTATTTTATTTTATTTTTCAACTTCCAATTTTTCTAAGCAGTTTAAGAATTATAAAGAATTAATAATTTGGATTTCAAATTATAATTCCTTTTTTTTCTCTTTTTAAGATGTTTTCAAACAATTTATGCAAAGTGAAGGCTTTACTTCTCCTTCGATTTGCGAAATTGGAAATACTAGTCATCCTCACTCTACCTCATTTGAAATAAAACCAGACAAAAAATACATTGCCTAAAGTGAAAAGTCGTGTAAGCAATTTTTATTCGCAATCTTGTTGTTTACGGGCTCATTTTTCTTTCTTAAAGTAAAAAAACTTCAACATTGATTCATTTTCCTAACTGCTATTCAATGTCATTGATGTAAAATGTAATGCAATTTTAATGCAAACACGAGGCAATATATTTTGATTTTTAATTCCTCAGAAATTTATTGAAGGTATTTGTGATTCATGAGGTAGTTACTATAATACATATTACATGATCTTCTTGTCGTTGCAAGAAATCATGGGGGTAGGACATTTTTTTCTAAATTTCATGAACATTTTAGTTTAAAATTACTTAAAAAAGACATTCGAATGAAAGTGGCACAGTTTAAAGTAACTAAAATACAATAATCCTGATATTTATTGCCTTAAGTTCTGAAAAGTAAAGTGAAGTAATAATAAAAAAAATCAGTACCCAGAAGAGTAAAAAAAAATTAATAAAACCTATTTAATTTCAAAAAATGTAAGGGTCATGAAAGAGCTGTAATGATCAAGATATATTAAAATTATTAAAAATATTATCATAAATTAAAAGCATTTAATTAGTTCTATTTTAAATTTTAAATTCCTCTAAAACACGAGTTTTCTCTCGTTATATACTATATAACACGAAAAGTAACGCACGAGGAGTTATTAAAATAGGACAAAATTGCATGCGTATGTTTTTACTTAACGAGAAATAATGCAAATAGTCGCCACGATTGACTTGCAAGAGCTCCAGCATAATGTAAAAAATGAAGCATCCAGATTGCTAATAAAGATCATTACATTCCCAAGGTAAGCATAAACATTCAAATTTGTTTCTATATATCCTCGTTGGCTGTGAATAACGTATCACAGGTTTTTTTCCTAACACTATATGTGAATGCCAAACATGTGCAGTTGAACTGAAGGGAGCAAAATGTTCTAATTCTTGAATGGCTCGATATTTAGATCCTAGCGATATTACTATTTGACATTTTTTCTGGGATAAGAGATCCATGACTGCACAGTGGTTGCGGTATATCAACAGAACATAGGGATAGAATGATAGTACGATTGCTATGCAATGCAACTTACACTTTCTTTTTGAACAATATTGATAGATGACTCAGTGAATGGAAGCAAAGGGCACGGAGGTTTTTGAGCCAATCCATCAAAATAATGTACAAGAGAGATGTACAAGATGTACAAGAGATCATTTTTTTCTCAGTATTTTAAAATCTTCTGTGGAAAAGATTTTATCTGAAGTATAGATGGAAAAAAATTAATTAAAAAGTAAGTTTTTTATGTTAATTTAAGGTACTCGACTACGTTCAGAACCGTGATTTTAAAAAGGTGCATAAATGGATAATTTTCATATTTAGTGTCACTTAGATTCGAATACATGTATAAAATCGTTTTAAGGACATTTTGACAAAACAAGTTATTTAAATACAATATTTCGGCTAAAAATTAACTAACCTTTTTATTCAAAATGTTCTTCTTTTGTGAAAAATGCTTCCATTTTAATAGTATTTTGCCTGTATATAGCTCAGAACTCTATACAGAGGCTCAACTACGATTTTTGAAAAATTCACATTATTCTTAGAGTTACAATCATTTGAAATAATTATTGGCGTTGTTTTCTTAAAAATTTTCTCCTCTGTTGTCGTGAAACACGGATAAACCCACTTCTAAGTTATTTATTTCAAAAATTCTAGTTGAGCTTCTGTACAGAGGTCTGAGCTATATACAGGAAAACTATTATTATAATAGAAGCATTTCCCTCTCATCACGTTAATTGTGATGAGAGGGACAGTTACAAAACATTTAGAAGAAAAACCCTCAGGTACATTTAAAAGTTTCTTTAATTTTGATTTATAACAAAAGAACCTTCCTTGAAAATTACAGTGTATGATAAAGTGGGAGACGGAAAAAAGCCTCAATCAAACTGATTCGGTGTTGAAAGAGCTAGGGCTCTGAAATTTGTTTCAATGCACATTGTTCTACTCACTACTCGGTACTCACCTAAATAATCATCACTTTTGATTATTTACATTAAAGAAAATTCAGTTAATTTCAATTCTAAAACCATCTTACCAGAATTAAGTATCTTTCCTCCTTTTTCAAAAATGCAGTATTAAATTTAAACATTATTTTTTTAAAAATTCTTCTCTTAATCTCCATAACACTGATTATCTTATTTCTATATATAGGTTACGATTAATATAGTATTTTTTTCCTTCGATATATAAACGCTATCTACCCTAATGTACTACACCAGATGCTTTTGCAGTGATTCCCGTATATTCGGGAATTTAGGACATTAGATTATATAAGAAAATTTTACACTTGAGGGCAATGTGAGATTAAATGTGACAAAATATTTCTTCAATACTTTAAATATGTAAGTAAAAAGATTAATTATGAATCAATCTGCTTTTTTCATTTGTTAATGTAATGTAAAGCATTTAATTTCAGAGGAATCCGGATTTTTTTAAGTAATGTATATTTTAATCATTTTCTAGAGATAACTGCGAACTGTCGCTCAGTTATTTGGTCGATGACTGTCCCATGAGAAAAAAGAACAATAAGCGCAAGTAAAGTTCCGTGGAATTGCTTTCAGCAGTTTTAAACTGTGTGATCGGAAATGAAAGACTGTTCCTTAATTTCAAGAAACTTCCTTTAAAAAGATATTTTTACGTAACTTTTTTTTTTAGTTCATCTTCCGTTCGTCTTTTTAATCACTAGACTTAATTACTAAGGATTTTTTTCTCCCATATATCATTTTTTATATTCTTTTCGCAAATGCTACATCTTAAGTAAGTAGGTGAAGCTTGCAATTAATTACCACTTTGCACGAACATCTCGACCGCCTCTAAAAGCACTTTATTACTTCTTGCATTGCATTTCTTTTCAGCATTGGTTGAACTAAGCATAGATTTAGTACATTTTTTTAATATATTGCTTCTTTTGGAAATGCGATCAACATATTTTCTGTTATAACTCAGTCTTTAGTATAGTGATTGGCTTAAGAAATCTAAGACCTTATGAAGAAAATTATACTTTGTTTTAATAAAAGAAGAAATTTCAAATCCCAAAAAGATTCCACTAATTAATTTTTCTTTTTAAAATACGGATTGGAAAAAAGAGGTTAACACAGATAAATGAATTTTAGATCTGCATTTTGAAAAGCAGGAACGATACAATTAATTCTGTACGTTGTTTCATTAAAATTTATTTTTCATCATTTTTTTCCAAATCATTATTTTTTGCTTACGTTTGAAGGATACCACTCTTCTAAAACCCAGCGATGGAAAAGTAAAGTAAAACAATAACGAAATATTCCAGTTCTCTCTTTTTATTTATTTATTTAATTTACTTTTCAATTTTCTCAACGAGTTAAAAAGTAATGATTTATTGTTTACTATTTACCATTATTAAAATAATTTCAAATATTAAATCTTTTTTTTTTTGAAGACTAAGTATGATGTGATTAATTTTGAAACTCTTAAAGATTTTTGGACGAATCACCTTTCTTTGAAAACACGATCTGAATGGTCAATTTGGCAAATGCACTCCCACATAAATCACAACGTAAATAAGATAAAACTAGAATATAAACATTATATAATCAGGGGATGTAATTTCGGTGACTTTTTAATAGTTAATCTCAAGAAATGCTGATCTATTGTGAAAGTTCTTCACCTTTAGAAAAAGTACACATTTACTAAAGCCCACTTTTGCTGGCATAAATTTTATAATATTTTGATATGTTTTCTGTCTTGATTTAGATTTTCAATAATTTTGTGATATCATTTATATTAGCTAGAGTTTTTTTAAAATCTATTTATTTGAGCAATAAAAATGGTAATGCAATATATAAATCTGTATTAGTTTTGCACATATCAGATCTAGTGAAATGTTTTCTGTATCATTTTTCAACTTCTGGGATTAATATTATATATACTTAGCACTATGTCTTAAAATTTATTAAACAATTCCTTTTATTAAAAGAACTTATTTTAATTTATTCGACTACATTAAGCAATTCTTTATCCAGATTACTTACGCTAAATATATTTTCCAAAATTAATATATAGTTACTTTATTTTAAAAAAGTATTGCACATAGCTAAAGTGCATACATTTTTTTCATAACTTTGAATTGTACTACAATGGAAAAAATATCGTTCTTAAAACAAAAGGTAATGCATAGAATACTATACATCCCATGTACTACACATCCGTTTAAAAGGATTTGATGGTGAACCAAATTCGGGATTATAGTATTTAGACATCAGATATCAGCAATAAGCATAAAAGTAAGAATAATCAGTCTTTTATTCTAATTATTCTTACATGATCTTCCTCTATAGAAATATGTTATTTAAATTTTTGGTATATTATTAATCCATGATATTCTTAATTTTTTTAAGAAAGCATCAGTCTATCTATATATATTTGAATTTTCTAATTAAGTTTGTGTAATTAACAAAATAGTAACTAAATGATTTATAAACATTGCTACGAATTAGCACATTTTCTCTTTAAATAAATATTACTTCACACATAAAAAGTTCTATTATAATTTTGAATTCTTGAATAAAAGATGTTTTTTTCTTAGTTTGTTTCACGTGTTTAGAATACATCCCTTCTTTACCAAGCTTTAAAATTTTTAAAATATTTTATAATTTATTAAATTTTTTTTTCTAAAAACTTAATTTATTTTCACTTTTATTAATGTAATTTTTTTCATAGTAGAAATTATTAGCTAGGCAATAGATCTCATTTGTAAAAAATTTTATTCCACTAGCTTTTTGTGTGTTTGTAACAGTTGATTACTACGCTTATATCTCTTCGATAAATAATTTTATACTGATGTGATTGAATATTAAAGAAAAGCAGTTGAAAATGTACGTAACAAACCTTTTTTTGTTGCCAAAGAGCATAATTAATAAAAGATCAGTATCGTCTATCAAGCAATTATCCTAAAATCGATTACCTTAGACACAGATAAAAAATTGTGAATTGCTTGACTACAAATAGCCCATATTATTGTTGTTGTGTTCCGCAGTTCCATTTCTTTTTACAGTACCAATATATATAACTGCAGCTTAATAATCCATAATATCATCGTATTATTACGATAAATTTTAACAGAGCTCAAAATTAGTAAATTTATATACAATATATATGTTTAGAATCCTATACAGAGTGATTATTACTGAACTTCTATGCATAGCATTATGTTGCTAAAATGATGTGAAGCGAATTATTACCAAATTTCGTAAATGAGTTTCACTAGAGATGTGCTTAAAAAAGTTTGAGTTTTCTTTATTAAATGGGTACCGGGTGGCACACTTTGCATGAAAATAAATTACAAAATTAACAAAGTAAATGACTTACTCTATGGAACTTAAATGAACAATTTAAAGCAAAATTGTTAGCGGTAAAATATAAAACCTAGAAAATCATAGAAAGAAGATTCTAGTAATTAATCACGGAATTTGTATAAATTCATAGAAATAGAAATTAAATGCAAAACAAGTTTGAATGTAAAATGTTTTCACAGCTATTCATATTTCACTATGAAACTTCAGTTGTCAGGAATACCGTGTGGTAAGTTGATCGTTGGTTACTTTCACAGTTCATTTAGAACAAAATGAATGTTTTTGATCTGATTTACGAATATCCACACTTAAAAGTGTACGGTGTCTATCAATCTAGACTAAAGATGAAGCCTACAACAGTGTGATGGGAAAAGAGGAGAGATTTTAATCTAGACAAGCCATAAATCCATAACACTGCTGGTTGTTGACGATGTCAAGACAGCTGTCGCACAGTCGGGGTTATCTGAATCTGAATGCAATAATATGCGTATATTATTTCGAGAGACAGGTATTCTTTCTAGACAGGTGAATCATACCTGATTCATACACCCGATCATTTACGATCACTCACTATTCAACACACATTGACACATATCACTATTGAACAGTATTCCTTGCATAATTTACAGGTGTACAACGTTTGCAACTTTGACCAACTTTCAATATGTTGTCCTGAATGCGACTAACAACATCTCCATTTGTGACAATTGATCCCACGTCTTCTTTTGAGAATGGCTGTCAGCTTGATGTCATTTATACTGATCTTTCGGTAGCCTTTTATTCTACTCTTTTGGGTGAACGTGATATTTCAATAGTCATGGTCACGGGCTAGTGGCCGGCGTTGTCATGTCATAGTTTCAAGTCTTGATGACACTGAAGATTTGCATTTATGAGAGAATAACTCACGCCTAATCTACTAAATTGACTCAAAGACCTCTCGTTGGCAAGGTGGGAAAGTTAGTAGAGTTGAGTGCAAGCTAAGACGTCTTCGTCATTTGTTCGTTGTTCGAAATCATTTAATCTGTCGCCAATAGCCCTGGGGTGATTGAAATACAACGTTAATTAACGCTCACTCTCTCCATTGGTTGATAATGTCTTAAAGAAACTAATAACCAATGATTTTCATGTTAATTTTATTGTTTGGTTATTTTTTCTTGTGTAATGAGACACACGTTATGTCTATTTCAATAGTGCTAAATCTGTGTGAGCGATAGATTTATGAGCACATCGGGGTCCCGCAAGTCTCTAACCTTGGGAACTTGCTAATTATATAATTCATTAATGATGTATATTCATTTTATTCTAATAACTTCCAAATATGTTGTCACACATTGCTGATGACTTAACATTTTTTTGGTTAGTACGATCTAAAATAAATAATACTCTCTTACAAAAATAACCTTAATAATTGGTTTTAGATGTGAATGCATAACAAATTAATTTTAAAATTTGAATGAGTGAGTGAGTGTGAGTTGGTTAATGTCGCAATATAAAGCTGTGTGAAGGCTATTGCCGACGGATCTCGTAATTCTGAATCACGATCAAGTGACGAGGCCGGCACCTGATCTGGCATCCCATTCTTTTAAATTCTACTCTGTACCAAAGATAGGAAGTTTGAGCCTCAACAGATGCCTCACAGCACCTCTCTACATGATGGTTTAACCGTTGAAAAGTATACTTTCTTAGCTATACTCGGAAATCAAAGCCTATACTTCATTTCTATCTAATCCATAATATATTTTCATTATCAAACTCTGTTACAAATCTTGGTGTTTTATTTAACACTAATCTTTATTTTACACATTATATTGATAGTTTGGTCTTCAATCCTTGTAAAAAACTAGGGACCCTCAAACACAAAACTATAGTATATTTTAACAAGCTTTCCTGAAAAGTTCTATATTTTGCTGTTATTTGAACGGGTCTTGAATATTGTTGTATTTCTGGGGATTTTTATTATAAAAATAAAATCTCTGAAATACTTAAAAAGGTGTAAAGTAATTTATTTTTTGCAGGAAAGAAACATTTTTATTGAAGCAATCCAACGCTACTATTTACTGCAGCGACCATATTGCTAATTGTTCAACCAAGTCTTGTAGCCCGCAAATACGCTTCAGTTCGAGCACGTGATACTCAAAAATATGAGTCTGTACAAGTCATCTATCGGTAGCTTTTGTTAATACGGACAACAAACTTTTCTTATGCCACAGAAATTTACATTCCAATGAGTGCTTTTGTAGCAGTAAAATTAGTCATTACTTATTGAACAGCCTACGTATTTATTTTTCCGACGGCCCAACATATTTCTTAATCATTTTTTTATCAATACAAATTACTTTATTGTTTCAAATTTTAATTGAGTTTTTTAAATTTTAATTGCTGTGTATAGTACCAACATTAATACTCATCGCATACAACAAAATCGTCTCTGATCAATTTTCAAAGGAAATCTTAAAAATATAGGGAACAGTTTAGAATGGAGATACCCTACAACTTTTAGACATTTTTTGATTGGCATTCTATGACAGAAATGCTAACTTCATTCTTTGCTCTCTAGTGACGTTGTGACCAGTTTTATCTTGGACACTCACACGTAGCCACATTAATATACCACAACATTTAACGAAATCTATCACATTTATAAAGCTAAAGCAAAGGTGCTGGTTTTCATTGGGCATCTGGCATATTTGCTGACAAAATGAGTAAGAAATCAAGGATTATGAATGAAAAATCTATTAATTTTTCCGAATGAATTATTTCTATCCTCAGACACTAAAAATAATAATCTATGTAACGTATATTTCAAATCTTTTCTAGTTAAATTCTGTGTAAAATTGTATAAAATAATATGTTAAGTTTATCAAAAAACACATATAATATACTACCATAATTATTTCTAATGGAAAAAAAAGAAAAAAACCTTTTAATTATGATTACAACGAAATCTCTTTTTTTGTTACAGTTTATTCAAATATTAAAAAGGCTAAGTTATGCGTTTTGAAATATAGCCATAAAACGAACTATTTGAGAATGCTTGTTACACAATAAGAATTGTCATTTTATAAATAAAATATTCAAAATGATATTCAAGCTACTCCGGTTCTTTTTAATGCTCTTTTCGTGTTTTTTTTTAATATGATTCTGCTGTTAAAACAAATTATGGAGTTCCAAAAGTACTTTTTTCCCTCTATTATTTCCAAAGAAAAGCACCATATATTGTGAAATTCTCGGAATTAATTTATTTTAATCGTCTGCAACACCTGATAACGAGGGATAATTTCTCGCCAATTTTTCTCCTTTTCGTTTCTAAAGAACAAATAAATATTAAAAATGCTCATATCTGGAGGAAAAAAATGTAGCGAAAAATACAACTGCTTTTGAAAAATAACTGTTTATTAATTTTAAAAAAATGAAAATTGGAGTTTATTCCGGATGAATTAATATCTATCTTTAATTCTAACGCCTGTGTGAAGCAGAACATCTGGATTAAAGTAAAAAGCTCAAAAAAGATTCTTATTCTAATGAGATTTATTGTATTTACTAAAAATGCTTTTGTCAATTTTGTCAGTAAATCAGTTTTTTGTGTGTAAGTCAGAGCATGCTTCAGTTTATGTCTCTTTCAAATAAGAATAATTATTCGTTTCATCTGCATTTTGATATTCATGCTTTGTTAGTCTTAAGGATAGTTTACGGTATTGAATATAAATTAATCTACGAGTTTTATGCTATATGAAGCCCAAAATCCTTCAGAATCATGAATGAAAAATTTACAGATTATTTTTAAATACCACGAATAAAAGAATACATATTAGCTCTTTAGTTACTTTGTTGATAATCAAAGATCTATTGCCTAAGATAGTACCTCGAATTTCGTACCGTAAAATACCTAAATTAGAAATACGTGTTAAAGGATTTATTTTTTAAATCATGGAATCAAACATGCATCAACTATTTATTAAAGAATTAAAATTTTTCCATTTGGTTTAAGCAAATTTTATTTAAGGAAAGAATTTAAGAAAGCAAATGGCTAAATTTACATTAAAGGCAGATTTTAAAGCTCTTACATTAGAAGTCTTAGTATATATAAATCTATATTTATATATGCATCCCTATTGATATTTTTACTATTTAACATATGTGTAACATAAAAGATATGTTCTGTATCACAAAAAAATATAAATGTTTTTTTTTTCAATTTATTTAAAATTAAAATAATTCAGCGTGTGTGTTTTTTCAGCTAAAATAATATTAACTTTTATTTTTCAACACTAATTCTAATAATTTTTTGAGTATCTGAGATAAAAATAATGAGGTTAATTTTTTTTAAATATCTGTTAGAGGCTAATGTTTTTAATGGAAGAAAAATTATTTTTTCTCCTATTTTATGAAAACATTTACCAGTTAATAATATTAATTAATAAATAAGACTTCTAGCAATTTCTGTTTTAAGAAGTTGCAATATCAAAGCTAAAAAAATAATATATTATGCTTACAAAGTACAGTCAGTTACAGTTTAACATAATTTATGTAACATGTGTAATTAAACACAGCTAAAAAATATTTTTTAATGAGTCAACTTTACTATATGTAAAACTTAACAGTGAAATGCAATACCAAAAAGCAATGGCTAGAAAACTAAGAAACTTTTTATTCTGAAAGAGAGAGAGGCTTAAGAATTATCTCGAATTATTTTGCAATTAATTTGAAGTGATATAACCCAGAACGAAAAAAGCATCTACTCAGTATACTATAAAACCATCGCGGAGGTGATGCATGAAGCAATACGTCTAAGTATAGAGCATAGATTCCCAAACGTTTTTGAACTGGTGCCCCCTTTTCTAGTGAATATTTTGATACCGCCCCCTTCCCACTCCAGAGAAATAGAGCGTGAGTGATACATGGTGAAAACAAGAATTAAATTTTAAAAAAATATATTTTATTAGCAACAAAATATACATTCTTTAAAGCCTCCATTTTTTTTTACTTGCAAATCTCAAATAGCTATTGCCATGAACATATGATTTTATAATACATATATAATCAACATAAGGTAACCAGTATTAAAGTTTACTTTTGTTAGTACATAATCAGCGTGTTTTTTAGTTTTAGTCTTCTTAGACTATATTTGGTTAATCTGCCCATGCCTCTCAATACCATCTCAAAACCCCCTTACTCTGGGTCTTTTACTGCCCCCTGAAAGCCTCAAATGGCCTTAAAGGGGGGGGTACCACCCATGTTGAGAACCTATGGTATAGAGTAGGGGTGGCAAACACTTATGTATCAAAGTACCATTTTTTCTGAAGACGTGTCTAATGACGTATAGACGTGCCGTCAAATTATTTTGACTTGTGGTTATTAGGAAAATAATAAAACTAAATACGAATAACACACAAAACTGTATTTACTACGAAAAAATATATTTAGCGCTGTATAGTTAGAGATGTTTTAGTTATCCGTGTAACTAAAATTAAAGTAACCTTATTGTGACTTTTGTTGTTGCAGATGACAACTTATATGAAAATTGTAAGTTGTTTCTATTTGTAGAATACGTGTTGAATTTAAGTAATCTGCCAAACGGTTTTCTTAGCAATTAATTATGTTTGCTGTGGTTCACTTTTTTTGACAAGAATATTTGTGATTTGTTTCAAAATACCGTTTTACAGTCGATGTTCTGCATACCGCTATTCCAGAACATAAAACACATACCGCTTTGTCGCCTTTACTAATACAATGTCATGTTTCTCGGTCCACCAAATTTAAAATTCTCTGTTGCACTTACCAACTTGCACTTTTTGTTCTTTTTCTGAATTAGCCATATTAAACAACAATTAAAAATCGTAAATATAACACAGCTTAACTTTAAAATGCAGTAGTGCTAATGAAATTGACTGTGCTATGCGAAACAAACTACATCATAAGCAGTTGCAGTCTACATTGTAGACTACAACATAACTAAGGCAAGACAATACCAAACGAATGTGCTCCCCGATCATTCGCGTTTGTTCGTAATACTTTATAGTGAACTTTGAAATTTTGAAAAATAAAATGCAAGACATTTTAATCACTGACGTGCCAAATGCATAGTGTCGCGTGCCATCAGTGGCACGCATACCACTGGTTCGGCATCCCTGGTATAGAGTGTCAATGAAAGTACGGCTGATGTTGTCAGATCAGGCTTTTCATTTCCTGTCAATCATCTGCCATACTAAGTCTTCTAAACATGACTAGAGCAGTGGAATCTAATCATAGCCAAGCGTTTTATATTAGTGAGATATTAAAATGTTGTAAAGTACTATCGTGATCAGGAAAGCCTGTAATATAGTGCTGTGTAATTTGTAGTGCATAGTAATCGACGTGTGCATATTCGAGACATTTGAAACCACATGAAAAAAAAAATGTCAACGATTGTAGCACATCATCCGCGAATCGATGAACCCTCGTAGTGCTCGGAATTCCCATCAGACGCGATGTACCCAAACAGACCAAAAGTGTCTGGATACTTAGTGGTATGGACTGGAAGTGTCCTTAGGCATATTTTAAAGTCATAATGGAATCCGTTATTTAAAGAACTGAGGAGACATTCCGTCAGTTTTTGATAGGTGGCCGTGATAATTGACTTCTGGACTTCCATCACAGCTAAAGTGAGTGCCAACAGTAAAAATGGTTGACTTGACTGGCTGCGTAATCTGCGTCCTAGTTCATCCCAAAGGTATTCCACGGGATTGAGATTTGAGTTTTGTGAATGCCAGTTAAAATGTTGAACAACCATTTTGTCAAACCATGTTTGTGAAAGCTCCAATGCGTGAATCTGAACTGATTACACTGGTCAACATAATTTTTTTCTCATGAGTACCAATAGTTGTACTTAATGCAGTTTTTTATCGTGTTTTCAAATATATATTTAGAATTTCTCCATCACCCACAGTTTTTTTTCAATTTTAATTTCAATTAATGTACTTAAATATTTTTTTTTAATAAACGACCATTTGCCCATTGTAAAATAAAAACTCCTAGATCATTGTAAATGTGATGGAACCACATGAGCTAACTCAAATGATATCATTGCTACTATTGTGCAAGTTCTGACATATGCAGACACGTTGGCACCAGACACAACAGACAGGCACACACATGATCTAGACTACCATGCATTCATTAGAACGATGTCAGTTTGTGAGATAGTAGTGAACCAGTAAACACGTAATTGTGAGTGCTTTGTGTCTGGATTGTTTATGTTACGTATTTACGAATTTATTTCTTTTAACTTGTTGTTAGTTACAAAATGCATAGATCTTGTTTAAGTCATTATAACAACTTAGTTATATATGTGGTGAAGTGACGCTCAAGTCCCAAAGGCGAAACCTTACTTCAGTTGAAAAAAAAAGTTATGAACTTTATTTTGGGTGTAAAGTGGGGGACCAGACAAGGACCTGGGCCTTACATATCTGTTGCTTATCGTGTAGTAGGCTTCTCACTGCATGGAAGAATGGAACATGCCACATGCCATTTGCTATCCCTATGATTTGGAGGGAACCCAAAGATCACTCCTCTGACTGTTATTTCTGCTTAACAAGCATTAAAGAGATTACGTCAAAATCAAAACTTACAGTGGTGTACCCTGACTTGAAATCTGCAATGATACCAGTTCCACACAGTGAAGAATGTCCCATACCAAAGCCTCCAGAACATGTGATATTAGATGAAGAGTGCTCAGGTTCCGATAGAAGTAAGAAAGAAGAAGAAACAGTTTGTGGTGATACAACTTTTGAACCAAGCAGTTCATCGTAGCCTCATTTATTGATTCAAGATCTTAACGATCTCATACGAGATTTAAAGTTATCCAAAATACAGTCAGAAATGCTTTGTTCCCGGCTAAAAGGATGGAATCTTCTTCAAAAGAATACAAAGATATGTACTTATCGTAGTCGTCATTCTCAATGTAAAGAATATTTTTCTGAAGAAAATGGTTCAGTGTTTTGTAATGACATTTCTTCTCTTATGGAGAGATTTGGTATTGAACATAACCTTATAGAATGGCGCTTGTTCATTGATTCCTCCAAAGCAAGTTTAAAAGCAGTGTTTCTGCATAATGTAAATAAATTCCCATCAATGCCTGTGGCTCACTCTGCTAGTGCAAAAGAAACATATGAAAACTCTTTCAATTTATATTAGCAAAGCTTCAATATGCAGTGTATGAATGGAATATTTGTGGTTAATTGAAGGTAATTGCACTTATTCTTGGTCTGCAGCTTGGTTACACAAAGTACTGTTGTTTTTTGTGTCTTTGGGATAGTAAGGACAGAAAAAAACCATTACATCAGAAAAGAATGGCCTAAACGCGAATCATTCATTCCTGGACAGAAAAATGCAAAACATGACGCATTGTGTAATCCTAAAATTGTTATCTACCTCCGTTACATATCAAACTAGGATTAATGAAGAATTTCGTAAAGCCATGGGCAATACTCCTGGTTTCTTGTACTGAAAACTGAAGTTTCATAAAATAAGTGAAGCAAAAATTAACGAAGGGATATTTGTGGGTCCACAAATACGATCACTAATGCATGATGAGAAGTTTGAGGAACTATTAAATCCACTTGAGAAAGCAGCTTGACAAGCATGCAAAAATGTAACTCACGGTTTTTTGGGAAATCTAAAGGCGGAAAATTACCGTGATATTGTTCATGATCTTATAACATCTTGTAAAAATTTGGGCTGTAATATGTCCTTAAAAATACACTTCCTGCACTCGCACTTAGATTTATTCCTGGAACATATTGGTGCAGCGAGCGATGAGCACGGGGAACGCTTTCATTAGGAGATTTCAGTGATAGAAAAGAGATATCAAGGCAAATGGAATGCTAATATACTGGCCGATTATTTTCGACCATCAAGAGGGATACTCCACAGGCGAAATGTAAAAGAAAATCGTGATTTCTTAATTTCTAGGTGAGTTCGAATGATCGAATATATTGTGTACTTAGGAATGTAGAAAATGTTAAAACATTTAAATTATAAATGTCTGTCTCTCGAAAACCTTGCGTGATGAAGAAAAATCCATATCATATTTGAATTCAGGTGAAGAAATGCTATTAGAATCACATATTTTCTTTCTGAAACAAAAAAAAAATGTTTCTTTTTTGTTGCCTAGTGTTATCAATTTGAAAGGGTCAAATATATTTACCTAATTGAAAATTGGTGGTAAATTTCTTTTAATTTAAATAATAGAAATCCGAATCAACCTTTATCGTGTGCTATCCTACTCTAAATAAAAATAAGTTTCTGAAGTAAGTTGCTAATAAAATTATACTAGACAAAAATATCCCTACAAATCTGTTCTTTCAGTGATAAAATACTTTTTTATCTAGTATACATTGAAGTGGAACCAACAAGCCAGAAACAGAAGAAACGTCTACTTTTTTCTTGCTCCATCAGCATATTCTGGAAACTTCCCGAAGGCGTACAAAAGAACTGCTGATTCTTTATAAGTGTATCTGTATTGACTTTATATAAGAAATGAATTGCTTTGTAACAATTGAGATACATTCTGTTCCTTATAATATACTTGATGGTTAGAATAGTTCAAATATAATATATTTCTTCGAAATATTCTTTCATATATATATATATATATATATGTGAACAAAATATTTCATTCCTTTGTAATTCTTTAGTATTCCTACATTTATTGATACATAGGCAAAAATGATCCCAAAGTTTGTTAAATTTTAAAATTACCTAATTTCTACTAATATTACATATTTACCACCAGTTTCAAAATATAATGAAATAATTAAATTTTCAGTTTTATGAAAGGAGAGTTTGTTTGAGGATAAGTTTCAGCAGTAATAAATTTAAGTAAGAAAATAATGATGCAATAATAATAGTATGTTTATTCCTCTTTACTACACATGATTAATGAATGATTAGTTAATCTGAATTATATGGAATCCAATAAACAATGTATATTATGAAATCAACAGAAAAATAATTTAAAAATTACTAAGAAGTACTTATTTATCGTTGCACTTATTAATTTAAATGAAAAACTGCAGATGATAACTTTAAAAATCAATTAAACGACAAAGGCCATTTTTTTTATAAAATCAGTAAATTTTTGAATGATTATGTTGTTTCTAATATGCTTTATGAAAAAGAGGTAATTAATTTTTTTATGAGTATCCCATTAATTAAAAGAGATTATAAAAGGACGTGTATGCTATTTAAAATGTTATAAAATTTTGTTTTCAGTCTTAAGACATAGATCAATACAAGACGTTTGAGAGCCTTTGAGAAAGAGATTGAAATAATTTGATAAAAGTTCGTAAAGGTTAAAGAAAGAAAATATTGAACTAAAAAAAGAAAAAAAAAGGAATCATTCTTTTATAAAATATATCTATTGTCTAATTATTTACTACTACTATTCATGACTCGTATTTAAGGTAAATAACTGTGACTTTCAGAAAAATATTTTTCAAAAAATTTTATTGAATGCTAAAATTTTACTTGCAACTTTTTTTACTTAATTTATTTTTGTATGTTTAATTAATAAAATTATGATTTTATTGTATGTATTGTTTTTTTCCATATATTGTTATTCATATATATTTATTTTTTGAAGAATGTAATTAGTATAATTACACACTAACACACAGTTAGAAGAACACATATATATGCATTTCTTTTTGTAATTATCTCCCTTGTGGAAACTCCTATTTTCAAAATTATCCATTATTCGTTTTTTTTTGTATACTACTCACGTGTAGTTATATGCCTAATTTTAAATAGGGTTAGGTTTTTCTGTTATGTTGAAAATTTCTGCTGAAGGGGAAGGTTGCATCCTACAAAACAATGCTTAACTCCCCTATCTCACTATTCTAAAGCAGTGACTGCCTTAGAAATCATAACAGTTATCCATTTAAGTCTAAAAAAATACTCTCTTTCTTTCTTTATATTTTTAATTGCTCCATATTACAGATTCTTGCAAATTTTGCCTTCTTATCCAATCTTTGTTTAGTGGGACATTCTCTTGCGTTACTTATTTTATTCCTATACTACACTGTACCATTCATATATATACATATATATATAAACTCTCAGTGGCGCAACAGCCCAAGTGTGTTAGTGACTTGTCACTTACACCCTATATGGTAATCAAAAAAAGGACCAATAAATCTGGTTTTCATTTGCTTTGCCATAAAAAAAACTGCCTACCCCCCCGTTGGATGTAAAACAGACCTTCTTATCTTGTTCTTATTAGTTAAATTTTTTTCTTTAAGATTATTTCTAAGTTTGGGATCACTCGATAAAAATATATAGAGAGTGTGTGGGAAAGTTTATGTAATTCAATAGTAATTACTGATATGTTAAGATTATTTTAGAAAAGTACTACATTTTTATATGATCTAAATGATTTAAAATTCTACAATTTAAATTCTTTTACTCTATTAACTCATACTTTAGTGGCTATATATTTGACGAGATTTCTTGTTGAAACTACTTAATATTTTTTTTCTTTTTAGAATTCTATCACATGCAATATTTCAATATATCTATGGATTTCTGGAGATTCCCTCTTATTCCTGGGTATGTGGAGTTCTGTTCTTGATATAGTACTTAGGTCTTATACAATTGAATTAAAAAATTTTTATTTACAAATAAATTTTTCTCATAATTTTTTTTCTTTTACTTAGCCTTATAGTACAAGTAATATAAGGAAAAGTTGCGACTTTAAATTATTATAAATAAATATTAGATCTTTCGAAAGAATAATAAGAAAATAATTATAATTCAGAAATTTGAGTTTTATATGTGCGGATATTTATTATTTGTTAATATCTTATCAATAAAAGAATTGAGGTACAAACAGCTAATTTTGTGAAAAAAATAAAATAAAACATGAAATAATGTTAATGAGAGTAATTATATCATGAAAAAAAGTCATGTAGTTAAAGTTATAATTTTGTGAAAGCAGATGTTATGAAAGTTAAAGCAAACGTATCTAAAGAAGGTTGTTCATGATTTCTTAATTTTTTTTAAATATATGCATTCTTTGAATGATAACTATACTAATATTAAATTTTCAGTATATATTAAATTTAAAGTTAATTTTGAAAGCAAGAGATTAGTTCGAGGAAAACCCTAAGAAATAAGCTTGACGTAATAGCTATATGAGTTTTTTCGATGCTGCTCTTTTTTATCTCTTTAAAATCTTGATTCTCAGTATTCCATATATGAGAATAAATCAGATTAGCTTTTTTTTTTTATACTGAATCACAATACATTTAAAATTTTTCACCCTTCTATTATCTTTTGCTCTATAACTTCCAGAACCTATTTTGCATGGACAAGAGAAAAATCTTGAAAGAAAAGCCTTCGAATAATTGTGTAGGATGATAGATATTATAAACTCAACCTGACGATCCCCGTCTTTAACTCTTAGCCCGTGAAATGACTGTAATTTAGTATTCATAGAAATAAAATGCGAATATGCCAAGAATAAAATCAACTTCTCGCTTCAGACATGATAAAAAAGCTGGAAAATTTGAAGCCTATATCATGTTTCGTGAAAGTAAAAAAAGAAACGTCTTTTAACAAAAAAGGGGAAAACGAAACTTTTCCCCCGGCTTTTTCCAGGATGATATGCCTGGAAGGAGGATCATAAGAAAAAAAGGCGAAATTTTATCTCTCCGACGCATTAATTTGTAAAAGAAATAAGAATAACAAATTCTGATTGATGGGGTTTTTATAAATAACGCTTTAACAGAAAAGACAGCGTTTTGAGTGTAGTTGCTGCTTATTCTAGAAGGAATTGACAGTTTGGTGAAAGTACATTATAAGAGATGCTTTCATTTTGTCATATTTTATTTCTTATTTAAAAGGGGGGTAATGTTTAATTGTAAGTTTTGACACCAGCGATTAATGGTTAATTCGATATAACTATGCTTTTTTTATGTAGTGGAGTTATTAAAGAAATGTTATTCGTCTAGTCATGTATACCGTCAAAGTTTTGTATTAAATTTAAATCGAAAAAATTTTAAAGACAAATTTAAAATTGGGACAAAATAAATTTAGTTATCTGATATTAATTAGACTATGTGTTAAGTATAGTTTACAGATGTACATGGTTGTGTTGAAAGTAATACAGGCAATGTTGCACGTTATCTTCCTTTTAAAATTGCAACTTAAATTTTTCCATCTGAATTTTACTGGTGATAGGAATTTATTATCCTGAGCTGTATCTTATGTTGCGTGCATGTTATGTTTCGCACTGTAACATGTACCTATAGATTAAAATATGGTTAAGGAAATATGTGAAAAAATTATATAGACAGTATAGTAGACAGAATAATGTGAATTGCCCTGTTTTTTTCTTAATATTGGTTTCAAATTATATTGTGAAATGTACTACATAACAATTTACTGGTAGCTTTTACTAATAGTTAAAGAATTTATCTTAAATCCGGAACATATTTCTTCGGATGCAAATAGGGTCCATTTCTGGGATCAGTTTTTTTATGATTACGGCAGGTATATTTTATACAATTTATATTTAAAATTCGCTAATGCGCTGCACATTTAACTTTTATTTATACACAAAATAAACGTTTTCTATACGTGTGCAGAGGCTACAATACTGAACGTTTTGTAGCGAGAAAGAACCACTCCAAAAAGTAAATAATACTATACTACTTTGTGTGCGAGGAAACTAACTTAAGAAATATGAAAGTGATATATTGAATGTATGATTTATAGAGAGATTACCCATAAATGCATAATACTATGAAAAAGTTAAAAATAATATAACGAAAGAAGCAAGAAAAAATATTTTTAGGAAAAGAAAACGAAACCAAAAACTAATCCAAACAAACCGGCTGATATTGTTACATTCACTTGGCTAATACAAAGTATAATTCCGATACAAAACTGTACAATCTTCGTAGAGGGCTGGTAAGCAGACATAAATATTGATGTTGTTTGTATCATGTGGCCTCAAATCCTATCATTCAAATAAGACAGATTTCAATTCTTGAAAGTATTTGAGAAGAGCTAGATGATATTACAAAACCTCATTCCAGAGCAACCCCAAACGAGAATTAGGGTTTAATGACAACACTCAGCCCTTCCATTTGAAGTATTATGTGTTCTTTTAGAAAGTAAGTGACCATTAGCTATCAGAATTCTCACGTTGTGATGCATTAAAAAATCTCATCATCACCTTGCCAAAAAGGATTCCCGTAAGATTTAAAAAACACACCCATAAAGCAGTATCTATGCTCACAAAAATTATATGTGGGGTGTAAAGTCGTATAATGATATACAAACTTGAAAATTTATAAAAAATAATTTGTAGAAACATTTAAATTCTCATACTCTTATACTATCGACTATCTAAAAGTAATGCAATTTCTTATAAGTATGTGTGTGCATATAGTTTAAAACCACTAAAACTAATTTGAAAAAAGGTTAATAACCATTAATCAAAGGAAGCAAAAAACAATATACAAACGTTTCTATAAATACTGTGAAGATAATAGGAATGCATTTCAGGTAGTAATTGTTCAAAAACATATTCTGCACTGAAAGCAACGATAATTTGGAGGTAGAAAATATAAAAACTACATATATATTTATAAAAAGAAGAAGAAAAAGTATTAAAACTGATTTTATTTAATCCAGTTGGGTTGTGGACTGGTATTTTTACAATTGCAGACCTAGTATATCCTCAGGAACTGGTATCACTGTTTAGTACGGCACCCTATAGCGATAACAACTATCGCAAGTAATTTTGACTCCCAGTTTCCTTCCCAGAGAGGGAGGCACCTGAGCTCTGACGATGCGAACCTGTACCAGGAATTATTTTACTGAGAGCACCCAAGCCAAAAGGTACTCTAGGGATCTTTAACATGCCGTATAATAATACGACATGGCCACTGTCAATTTTCTGCATCACGAAAACTCACAGATTTGGGCCGGGGTCAAACCCGCAACCATGAGTGCACAAGTCTAGTGATAAACCCACCACGCCACCCAGCCGGCTTTAAAACTAAAATTAATAAACTGTAAAATGTTTTAATGAAATTTTGATAAATTAGCTGGTAGTGGCATTTGTTATATAGCAAAGTTGGTAATAAATATTAATATGTAGAATTAATAAAATAAGCCTAGAGTCTTAGTGGTAGGGTTTCACACTTCCACTCCACAGGTCCGAGGTTCGAATTCCGCTCTGGGCAAGGTTGAATCAGTCTTTCGTCTCTTCTGGGTGTTAGTAAATGAGTACCAAGCTTGCTTGGTAACTCAACACTGGGGTTTTCACTTCACACTGACCACCTAACCATTTCATTTTTAAGTCATTTCATGATGGCACCATCTAGTGGTGGACACGCTATTAAATTCAGAAGCTCTAATTAATTTTAATTCAAGCTCTAATTGAATGCTAAGTAATGCAGTGATTTAATTTTTCCAAAAGTACCAGAGCCAAATTGATACTCAAGGGATCTCTTACATGTCATGTAATCATATGGCATGCGTGCCTACGATTTTTGCATCCAGAAAATCTTTCGAATCCAGCCAGGGTCGAACCCGCAACCTTAGACTTACGAAACGGGCACACTACCTTTAATCCTGGAGCCAAACAAGCCCTCTAAGCCCATTTCTTTTTCTGAACCATCCACTAGGAGCGTTTCATTAAGCTTCATCCATAGGCAAGGATCTTCTATCAGATGCATCGCGTCATACCTGCATTTGAAGATGATTTAGTCAATTTATTGGGGAAAATGGACATTAAAATGTACTGTTATATCTAAATTATAGACATAAAATGCAGAATTTGTTACTGAAATTCTTCATTTTTGTATTATCTGTAACATTACCTACCTGTTAGAATAATAGATTGCTACTGAAGTAAAAGATAACACATATAATTATCTATCTACCAGTAGCATTCAATGGTTGTTAGGGATTAAATTATACTAAGCAAAGGAGGTATGAGGTGTTAAAAGGGAAGGTGCGATAAACAGAAACGTGGGGGGTAAGAAAAAAAAAAGGCTCACGTATGAATTCGTATATCGAAAGATTTAAAAAAAACAAAAACACTTAGGGCAATGGAAACCTTTTTTGGCAGCCATCTTAATGAACGAAACTGATGAAAAAAATGATAGTAAATATACTTAATGCTGAAAGCATTTTGTAAAAAATTGTTTGGGCATTAACTTGACTATGCTAGCCACTTAAGTATGTTACACACGTCGTAATATAATGTTTAAGATGTAATCACAGAAATTTAAATTTAAACAAAAAGCACATCAAAAAGGTAGTGATCAGTTAATATTGCCAGAGACTGTTCTGAAATCCATTATTGAAGTCTTCACAAATCGTCATACAATGTTCAAGACGCATGATATTTTCGCATTTTACACAACAAAATTTTGATAGTCATTTTTTCTTGTTTCCTGACAAGGGGAATGGTACTTCTCCATCAAAGTTAATGGTGTTGTTTATCTTGATTCTTCGGTTTTAACAGGGCGTTGTATACCAGATAGTATTTATAACGAGGAATGAGAGAGTGTTAGTTTTAGGCTGTCTTTGCAGATGGCGTCATTGTGAGGCATCTCTCAATTGCATCACAATTCCCAGCAGAAAATCTTTTTAATGAAGTGGCACACACATATACCCACACAATACATGTTTCAAGTTATTTTAGTACAAAAATGAAAAGTACACTCTGTTGCAGAAACACATGAATATAAACGAATAATTTTAAAAAAGTTAAAAATTACGTTGTTGGATGAGCTGCATCTATCAGATTCAAGGACCCCTTTCGCCCAAAATGTAAGGCGGTGGACCGCGTCAGCACTGTAACCTGGAGCGAGTAATAAAAAACAGATAGAAGAAGGAGAGCCACCTTCCCACTAACTAAGTGGACATGACAACAACATTATTTTAATTATGCATCTCAGAGACTCGCGTGCCTAAACGAGAGCTAACATATATATATATATATATATATATATATATATATATATTTCAAGAAACAATTTTAATACACGATGCATATAAAAATATGCTACAAAACAATTTATCTTTTTGCTCATATTTCATATTTATATCATTTTTTTATTTTCCTTACACTTGAGCAATATATTAGAAAAATAATGTAAATTCATACATACTTTTCACAAAACGGTCTTTCTAGTTGTTGGAAGATATTATTCATATCAAGCTTTATTTTGCAATTTTGTATTTTCTTACTTAAAATGTTTCAGTTTTAAAAGTTCAGTTTTTAAAATTTAATTTTACTATTAAAAGCTATTCTTGCACTCTTTATGAAAAGCTTTTAAACAGTTCTTTATATTAATGTGTCTCTCAGTATAAAAATCAATTAACTTTTCAAGATGCGGAGAAAAAATACTGCTTTAAAAGGCTATATAAAAATCCCTCAGAGCTATTTTACCTATTTTTAATTTAAATCAAATGATTTTTAACATATAATTGAATTTGAAAAAATTGTAGGTTATTTAGCTCAGCATTATTAAAAATAGAGCGCTTTATTTTTTTAAAAAAAATAATGCAAGATTCTGAGAGTATAATTAAATAAATCCATAGTGAATCAAATTTATCTTTATTCTTAATAATGATACATTGCTAATAATTTATAACATGCAACTAACACTATATCTTTTCTTCATTAAACATTCATGTCAGTTCAACAATATTTCTCTAGATAGTGTATTGTCTAGAAATGTAGATATTTCATTTTTCTCGAAAAAGAATAAAAAACAAATTTTAAATTTATATTTAGTTTTTAATTTATATTGGCGTTATTTTTCATGTTTATCAAGTTAAATATTATTTTCATTATGTTATATAATAAAAGTATTTACTTCACAAGCAGCATTATTTTAGAAATGCCATTGTAAGAACTTAAAATTCGATATAAATGTAAAATATCCGTTCTCTACAAAAATGCTTCTCATACTCTTAAAACTAATTAAATTATTTGAGTAGCAGTTGTGTGTTATCTCCAGAAACCATTTTTTAAAATTTAATTCAAGCAGTCTAAGCCATAGTTAACAATTTTCAACGTGTACATCTAGTTAAAAAAAATTGAGCACTGAGAAAAACATAGTATTCTATATCTGGCAGTAATTGAGCGTAATGCAATACTTTTGAAATATGCGTTACGTAAACTTAGCATTAAAAACTATTAATTCTTTGTTT
>BMAV01001853.1:713842-726754 GCA_019973955.1 Trichonephila inaurata madagascariensis
TTGTGTTCATAAAAATTAGATTCTACATATATGTTTAAATTAAAAAATAAATATTTGAAAGATCTGTGAAGATAACAGTCTGATTTAAAATAGTTTTTTATGATCATCTCATTTTGCTTGGAGTTTGATAGTTTTTTTTTTCAATTCAAAATAATTACAGACTTGATGATAAAATAATCTAAACTGTAAAAAATATAGAAGTATTCATTTTAAATAAAAAGAAGAAGATACCTAGAGAAATTAAAAATATTCTTTATCTTCTTAAAACCCTTGAAATTAATGTGTTCAAGATTTATACGACAGATTAAAAAACCTTCTTTCGTGAATGTGTCTTAAGGAAGCATTAAAAAGCATATTCATGTAATGCAGTTTATGGTTTTTTATTTATGTTTTTATATCATTCCCTAATGTTCAATCAATTACCAGAGAATTTATCTTTGAAAGCTTAATTGAGAGTCTCTTTTTCACATTTGGTTTGTTCAATGCATATTCCTTTGTTTATATATATATATATTATCCAACTACCTTTCTTCATTTTTTTGAATATCATTAAAGACACTTATGGACATAAGACAAAAAATTCATTAGCATTCATTTTCATTACGTATTTTGACAAGAGAGTGCTATTCAGTCTTAGCTTATTTAAATTGCTTGATGGAGGAAATTATTTTTACTTCACGTGAGTACAAAAAACAGGCACATGTCAAATATTAGTTTCCTGCTTATACGTCATTCAGAATAGCATTTTGAAATTGAGGGGGAAAAAATGAAGGGTTTATTTTTTATTCTTCAGTAGTTGTACACATCTTATTGCTCTGTGCTTTAAACTACTATTAATCTTAAATAAAAATATTTAAAATTATTTTATATTTGTTTACTTTTTATTTTCTTTGCAAAAAAGTTAAGGTTTGAATAAAGAAGTATAATGGATTATTTTAAATTTGGCTGTAATTTTACCATTTCCATCATCGTTATTACCGCTTACACGCTTAACCATGTCGAGTCACAAGCATTTAAATGTAACAAGAAATTTCAATTTTAAATATGGTGAAAAAAAGGCTAACGGCAGCTTATACAAATATTAGACAATAATTGAGAAATATTTGAAATAGCAGATATAACATATAATAGTAACATGTGTATACATGTAACATGTAATACACGTCAAAAATCCTTTTATTTTGCATTAACTGAATTTAAAATAAAGAAAGAATGTGGGTTTATAGAAAATCCATACTATAAGAACTAATTTCTTCATTTTGCAATTTAATTTTAAGTGTTAGTATTGGCAGATTTTTTCAAAACCTATATCGAAGAAAATTTGTGTTTTGATCAACAAGGTAAAAAAGGTTAAACAATTTTTTCAAATAAAATACTATGTATTTTCAAAAATATTTTCCTTGATTATTAAGTTTTGTTTATTAACCCGCGATCACACTCGCGCGGTGTGTTCTGTACACCCCAGCAACAAGAAAATCCGCCCAGGATTCTAAAAAGAATGTGCAGAACCACGATTTTTTCTGTAGCTACACATTTTAGGTCATTAAACCTTCAGGCCTGATGGCCAGACTTCAATCCCTCTTTCTCGAACGATTGGAATGTAATGGCCAAATTTTATCTGGGGGCTGAGAAGTCCCGCGAGAAGTTGAGCATTTGTATAGAGTCTGCTTTGAATGCTTTGAAAATGATTAAAATATTATTTTTCTACTTTTTACTATTATTATATCATTAATTATAAAGTATATTTATTACTGGTATATACGTTTTATATATATACTGGTTTATGAAAAAATATAAAATTATGTGTTTTAAAATGAAAATTTTGTATGTTTAGTTTAAATTAATGTTAGTCTCATTTATATACAATAAATTTAATAATTTTATTTGTATAATACAAAAAAACATCTTGTACTTTATAAATATGTATCATATTGACTTAATTTTATTTTCATAATTAAAAGTTCGTGTTAAAAGTTCGGGGTGTTCTCTACACCCCGTGAGTAAAGACGGTAGCAAAAACAGGCGCGAGTGACCGCGGGTTAAAGGTAAAAAAAATGTAGAGTAAAATTTCGGAATATGAGTAATTTTCCCCCCCCAAAAAAATTATGTTTTGAGCTTGTTGCGCCAAGAATAAATTTACAGATTGTAGAAAGAATAAATTTACACTTTACACACAGATTTAAATTTTTTCCCTTCGCCTTTAATATCTGAAACATTTTGTTTTGTACAACAGATTTTCGGGTTTGAGCAGTTAAATACTCATAAAAAATTGACAAAAAATAGTGAAATGCACCATTTTTCACGTCTTTGATACGCAAGAGGATATTTTTCATGAGTAGTAAATTTACCCTCTTTATTTACCAAGGCAAAATGAAACTTTTCCAGGGTAGAGGAACATAACAGTTGAAAATATTTTTTCAACGCACATTATTAAGCCTGTTTGTCAATTTGATAGGGAGTATATTAATTATAATTTATATTAATTCTTTTTTAATATTAAATTTTATTTAATGTTATCATTATTATCTTCATTTATTGATTTATGATCTTAATATTTAGAAATATGTTATTTCATCTGACATGACTGATTAAAATATGAATACATATTTTTAAAGCTAATATAGATTTTTCATTGATACAAAATTTACTATGGCGTGGGAAATCAAATAATTTATGAGCATATCAAAAAGATATTTGAAAACTCTGTCATTAATCAATAAATTTTAGATACACAAATACTGTACCAAGAATAAATAATATCCTCTCTTTCACAGTTTTGTACTTGTAATAATGTATTAGTAAAGCCACATTTAAGGGCAATTATTTCAATCTATTTTTAATTTGGGGATTTATAAGAATCAAGATAAACAATCAGAATTAATAATTTTAATTGAAATATTAAAGATACAATATCAAGTAATAAGCAAAATAAATTTTGCTGAAGTATTGTATTTGCTTATGTTATGCAAATATATTAATATTATGACCAATTCTGAAGCAAAGACTGTATAAATATTACAGTAATTTTCATTTGGGTTGGATGTTATTATGGTCGTTAAAAGCTCAAAGGAAATTAAATCATAAAATAATTATTTATTAGTTGAGTTCTTTTCATAGTCAGAAGCTCTTGTGAATTAACTGTGTGCCGTTTCTCATCAATATACGCTTATTAGATTCAGAGACATGTACGATATTTTTGAATTATTAAATAACACTAACTCGCACAAATAATTTATTCCAAAATATTGGTCTTATTTACTTATTCAAGTATTCTATAAATTAGCTAGTAAAAACATGCAACTGAGTTAATGAATTAAATCAAAGTCTTGATTAATTAAAATGAATTACAGTAGGAAAAAAAAAGTTTCCTATTTTCAATAAAAAACTCTAGATGGCTTTGGAATGTTCCATAATGCTACTGGTGGGACGGATACTACGATGGTAGCTATTCAAACTATTAATCGTTATTCTACACATTTTGCACATTATCAATCTTACCTTCCGATATAGTTGCTAGTGACGTTGTCTGCTGTGTTGTAGGGCCTGGGTTCGAATCCCAGAGATAGCGTGAGTGTTTATAAATATATAGTGCCAACAGGGCATGAGGACACTCTAAAATATTGGTCGAGCTACAAAACTTCTCATGATGTTGGTGGAAGGGAAGAGAGGTGGGGGACCCCTGACAACCTCCAGCGTGGAACCTTTAGAATTCGGTGGAACAGAGCTAAATCTCTCGTTCTGTCACCTCACATAACGCTTAAAACTACGGTTAAGTAAAAGTTTTTGCCGCTTGCCACATTGAATTTCAGGAGTCTCGATGTTACAGTTGATTAGATAAGCAACAACAACACGTTTATTAGTCTCCCTCAAAAAAAAAATATGTGATTAATTTAAAAATGTTCCATTTTCTATTTTAAAATATGAAATTGATTATTTTCACTTAGACATTGAAACACTGGATATTAATGGAAATGAAGGAAGAATATATAAAAATTCAGTTAATACTAATTTAAAATTCTAATTAATAAGCAATTTAAAAGATGATTTAATTACATATTATCAGCATTTTATGAATGACATATTGATAATATTGTATAATGCACTCTATATTCTAGACATATAATTTACATATTTTTCAAAACAGTTTGGATTAACCATTTAATTAAAATTATGGTTCCGTGTAACTATCGCAGATAATTACCAATTTCCATCACTTGAATCTCAATTTATTGAACAGTGTGGCCACTTAATGCGCAATATGACTAAAGATACTTCATGCTAAAAGGAGATAATGACCTTTACCATTTTGTGAGAAAACAGATAATAACCATGATGAACAAACATTCAAATATGAGGGTCGAGATTAGTTCTGCTGTGTTGGGCAATTTCTATGTGAAGACCAGTGTACCACATCACACTATCAATTATGTTTCATAGTCAAATATTATTAATATTCTCTAAGTGGAAAAGGTTTGCCAAAATTGTCATATATATTAATTATGGATTTAAAGTAAAGAATTAACAAAGAAATATTTTTTAGATTAAGTTGGTGGAACAATTATTACTGACACAGTTTTATTGTAATATGCTAATTCTTAAGAATTAATATGTCTGAATTATTAATTAATTTATTACATTGATTTTTAAATAGTGATTTTATTTTAATAGATGCTGTTGATTAACGAATTAAAGTAATAAATACCACACTACTGTAAAAAATAAAGGAACTAATGTAGTTTAGCGTATTTTGTATATGAATATGGATAAATGCATATATTTCTTGGATAACTCGTCAAATGTATAAATAAGTGATACAATTAAAAAAAAGCCAAAATTTGATTTCATAAATTTAAATAAATTACAACTGATATTTTCCGGGAGAAGACGCGCACTTGATACTAACGTTGGTGGTCGCACTAGGTGATGAAGTCATCCCAAACCTTTTTATTTATAATTATTTTTATTGTACATGTTAAGGGAACATGGTACGATTTATGCAAAAATTTTTAATTTAAGGATTTCTAAAAATATTTTGGTTGCCTCCTATGTGTGTATACTATATAAAACAGATTTTGTACTTAAAATTTCATAAAAGGTTAGTCATATAATCTTTTAATGAAAAAACTTAAAATTTTTGTGAAGTGGTTTTAAAATGCTACTCCTCCTACAAAATTGTACATACACGCATGGAATTTGATTTACAAGTACGTCAAGCTATATACAACAAAATTTGGTATGGGTTTTGCGATAGCATGATTGGTAGTTGTACAATACCTCTTTTTATGAATGCTTATTGAAAATTCCTTAAAAAATGTATAAATTCTGAGTTCACTTATTTTTAACAAAATAAGTATTGCTTTGATTCAAAAATGCACACCAACTTTTGTTACTTGTACTATTGGCAATATGTTAAAAAAATTCAAACAATTAGGCATAATAGAAAAAAAAGCCTTAGCATTTTAAAAGAAGACAAACTAGTTATTTTATTTTTCTGAGATAAGTAAGTTTAAAGTTTTGATTTGTCATAGGGATGTAAATAAAAACGAACGTAAAAACTATCATAATTCTGCTTTTTTTAAGTTTATAGCTTTCGAATGGTGTGAGGTTATAGAGAAGTATATAAAAAATAATTTAGGCTAAAATTTTATTTGATTTTTTGACTGATTTTGGTAAATTAAATCGTACTGTGTTCCCTTAAAAATAAAAAATTCCACTTATTAATTAAAATAAGAGAAAGCATACTTGCGTACTTTTCAGGTATTTCAATAATTTGAGAAAAAACTCAATCTAACACAATAAAGGTCACAAATCATAAACACTTTTCACTAACAATGCAGGAATGTTGTTTGCAGGCAAAAATATTTCGTACACGTTATTTTAATTTTATTGCCATTTGTTGATTAACAAATTGCATGCTGAATTTTGTCTTGCTTTTGTTTTTTCAATAGAGCAAAGTGTTTCTTGTGGTACACTTTTGGCTTCATATCTTTCTTGATGAAGGTTTTTAGGTCGCATCTGATTGTTTTTTCAACCCAAACGTTTTACGTTCATCATTTTTCAGAAACTTATTGTCGTTCTCAAGATTAATATGTATTATTTCATCCTCTCCCTTTTCTGGATCAGTTTCAACTACATTCGATAGAGACTGCAGATGTCCCTGTCTTTTTTTATATTAATTTACATTTATAAGCCATAATGAGTCATACAACATAGTTATCAAAACCATTATGTCGTTCGCATGAGAAAAATATATCCTGTTCATAGAAAATATTTTGGAACTAAAGTGGAACAAGAAACTCAGTCATCCCAAGTACCTTAAGATTCTAAAAGATGTTTACCATGCCCAAAAAGAGGGAGATATGTAACAAATTCCTTTTAGTTTCCATGAAGAGTGTTAAATAGGAGGATACTGACAAAGTTATTAGTAACAAAAATAAACAGTTTTCCCAGAATTAAAGAATTCTTGAGCCTGAGACGACTGTGCTTCACTTAACCTCTCTCGGGTTAAGGTTTAATTTGAGTATTTAAACGATCAAAGATTAAGTATTTCTGGATAAATAATTTTATTTTTATCAATTTCCCATTGTCATTTTTTTTTTTACATTTCTAAATAACAGATTTTGGTCATTATGGTTATCTTTATAATAATATTTTAAAATTCCTAATTAAAAGATTATAAATCTACTTAGTTCTCAAAAATATAAGCAAATATTCAAGTTTTTATAAAATTTGAAATGGTTTACTTAAGGATAATCAACACACATACATAAAAAAAGGATTTATTTCTGAGGAGAAATTTTTAAATATAAGAGAGTTCCTTTAAACAAGTAAAAAAAATGCATATGAGTAAAAAACAAAACTATTTTTTTTTCTTTTTTTAAGGTTTTTTAAATCAAAATATCTAGGAAGAATAAATTTGGAAAACGGAACTTCCAATTAAAATAAATAAATATTAAAAAAAAATGATTTTGCCTAAAGTCAAACTTAATACTAATAACTATACAAAATATATATTTTGAATAATTCACTAAAATATTTCTTAGACTTAATAAATATTTTTCTGTAACAGCTACTTTCATTTCGTTTTCTAAACTGAGAGCATTGAAGGCAAGAATTAATAAAAAAATATTTTAAATATTTGTTTTTGGATACACCACAAATCTTTCAGACACTTCATATTCTGTATCTTTCTGTGTATATATATATATATGGTGTGTGTGTATTTGTGTTCGTGGGAGTAGTTTTTTTCTTTAAAAAATATTGTTATATATGATGGCATACTAATATCTTTTTGAAAAGTCATCTACAAATAGTAATATTGTTTGATATTTTAAACATATATATGCAATCCTTATTTGTTAAATCAATTTAAACATAAAATATTTCCTTTTTTTTATTTTTAAAACATTTTCCCAAGTTTAATTGAAATAACGCTTTAAAAATTATGGTCATTTACACGTATAAAAATTATTTAAATTTGTAAGTATAAAATTGTTTGAATATTCAAAGCTAATGCTAACATTAGTACAAAAAAAAAGCGAATATATAAGTTAAATAGATAAAGATTCAATAAATAATGAACCAAAAATTGAAGTATTTGTTGTAATTGAATCAACAGATTTTTTTACCTTAAATTCACATTTAACATTTAATGTACAATGTGTTTAATTGTTTATCATATTGAAGATCATTTACCTTGTGTACCTTTTAAGTACATTATGATGTTCATATTTTTCAAGTGGGGAAATGCGTATTGCAATTATTTTCAAAAAATTACATTTTCCGTGACAAACACTTCTAAGCTTCAAGAAATGTTTTATGTATACCTTAGAAATTTTGCTTTCTTCAGTGCTTTTATAATCAGTAATAAAACTATATGGTGTTTTTATGACAAACATTTAGAATAGTGAAATATCCATATTTCCCAAAGTATATCACTTTAAATTCGTTTGGGTACCTAGTAACACTCACTAAAATTTTTTCTATAGCAATAGAATATAATCTTCAAGTATACAAATGATTTCAAAAACTTATATTAAATTTATGTGTTTTTTCATACATTTTCAAAAAAAAACTTCACTTGATTGTTAATTTCTACAAAACTATAGACCTACCCTGATTGTAAAATCACTTATACTTTAAAACTGATTCTAGAAAATAGATTTTTTTACCCCCTTTGGTTCTATCCTAATTACAAAAGATAGTTCATTTAATTATTTTATTTATTTAAAGATTTAATATCATTTCTTATATAAGTAAAAGTTGTTTGAATAACAGTATAATAACGCAGAATATTTGTAAATCATCCACATTTTTTTTTAAAATATATTTGAAATTTGTTTGAAACACTTAACCGGCGAGACATATTTAAGATATATTGAAAAATATTAAAGACCAGCAGGTGAAGATATTTCCTTGTAATTATTTGGAATTATTTAATACACTTTTAATCCAGGAATGTAAGCGAATAAATAATGTACTGCAGTTTTTCGAACATATCAGTTTATTTATTATATCCTACATTTTCTTTCCTTTTTTTCAGATTTAGAAATCATGTATATTTTAATGATTTCACTTAAAATGAGGGAGAAATATTGTAAAAATTACGTTTTTTTTACACTCTCAACACTTAACACTTTATTTACATCATTCTAAATGATAATGTCTCTTAAATATGGCTTATCAAAAATCATTCTAATAAATAATAATAACTCGATAATAAACAAACTCAACCTCAGTGGCGCAACAGCTCATGAGGGCCAGGGCACCCTTCCCAGTATACGTGAACATTGGGCGCTGAGGTGCATGAGCAGATGTCCCGATCAGGTGGTCAGTCTGAACCGAAACCCTCAACCAAGTTTTAGTCCTTAACCAAGCTTGGCTCATTAACCAAGCTCATTTCTAGAACCACTGAAAGGATGAGAGGCTTAGTAAACTTTGCCCAGCCAGTGGATAGAATCCGAACATGTGGTGTGGAAGCGCGATACACTACCACTTGGCCACTGGACCTTCAATAATAAATAATGAATTTATTTTCGAACAAGTTGATTAATTACCGTACAATAAAATGACTTTATAACAAACTTATTTAATTTTACTTTAAAAAATTACATGTTATATTTTCCAATCCATATATAAATACAGATAAGACAATTATAAACTATTCTAGTATCTTTTTTGATCTAGCCATTTAAAAAGAAAAGTCATTCCCCCCCAAATCAATCCTTTTTAAAAAAATAATAATATGTGAACATTTAATCTATATACTTATGAATAAAACATTTCTTTTTAATAAACAATAAATGTTAAATCTCTTCTTAAAATGCATAAACATTTGGTCAACTTCTATATGAATAAAACATATTTGTTTTTAATGAATTATAAATCTTGTCTCTGACTTTACAGCAGGCAAAAAATTAGTAAGATGATTAATTATACTATTGTAACATACTTTTTAAACCATTATTCTGAAAATTCTTTATTATAGAAACAGTGGCGAATAGTTAATAAAGAAACTTCGCCAAATGCATTCTATTCCGTAGCATGTTTCTTTTAGCTGCTTGAAATGGAATAAATAGCATTTGTCAGCTACGTTGTCATCGCCATCTGTCGGGCAAAGAAAGAATAATTTGTTTCAGAAAATAAATGACTTTTTTGCTTGTAAGCTAATTACTTTCATGGAAAACAGTAATTCAAGTATCTACTTAATAATAAAAAAAAGATGGCAAGTATTACTACCCAACTTTTAATGCATTAAAGTAATTTAATGCTGTTCTAAAATTTGACAGTATGAAAAATTTTAAGCGATACAAATTTTTTTAATCTTATTAGAATAGAAAGAAAAAAATATTTACAAAAAGATAATAAACCACGTCCTTGTTTACTCTTTTTTTTATTGTGGTATTTTACATGAGATGTTTGTTTTGCTATATTTGTAAAAATTATTAAACTTCCATTAAAACTTTTTTTTTATCAACTAAACTTTTCTCGAATTTTGGAGCTTCTTTAAATTTGTGTTAAAAAACTACACACAATTTTAATATAAATTATTAAATTTTTATAGGCATGAATAACTTACTATTGTTGAAGAAAGATAGATACTTATATATATATATATATATATATATATATATATTTGAAGAAATTAAAAAAAAACAAAACATTCGTAAGCTTTGCTTACAGTGTGACGTGATGAAAGTTTAAGCTAAATAGTGTATTAAAGAGCATTTGAATAGAAAAATGTTTCAAAAGAATTCAGATAGTTGGATTACGTATTTTCCTTCAAAAACTTGCTTTTACTTTAAAATTATTTTGATGCTGCAAATTTATATGTACAGAACATACATCTTAAAAATTGTAAAGCTTCTTAGGTTTTAATTTTTCGTCATTTAAGTATCAAATTGTTTAAAATATAAAAATTCAAAAAAAAATATTTAAAATGTTAAAATATTTTATGAAGTATTATTTTATTTGCAGGGAATTTATGATATTTGAAAAATGAACATTTTTCTTCTCATGCATTTGTGAACAAATGTTTAGAATGAATATTTTTCCTGTCTACACATTTGTACCGAAAGTTCGTGGATAGCTTTATATTTATCATTAAACAAAATATTAAATAATAAAATTATTATAGCAAGCGATTATATTAAAAAAAAATAGCTTTCTTACTTTGTGGAGGTAACTTGAATCTATATATGTTTTAATTATATGTTTAACAGCTGAATTAGAATAAGAGAAATTGTGATATTTTAAGGAATTAATTTATAATCCAGTAGAAAACTTTATAATATTTTGACTTTTATTTATTGTCCAATTGACGTCTTGTTTTATGTATTGAAGTGTATCTGTAATAATGATTTTTACTTGTAAATTTTTTAGAAGAATAAGCAATTTTTTCTGTCATTACTGAATTACTTTTAATATAGTGTAATTAATCATTTACTCTTTCTACATAATTATTGGGTTAATATGGCTAAGTGAAATTATTAATGCCATTAAAAATATTAAATATTTCTAAAACAAATTTCTTTGCAAATTTGCATTATGATAATAATAATAAAAATATTTTAATGATATTGCTTTATATTTTAACTACAATATTATTTTTAATAGTTTTATTCAAATTTGTACTTTATAATTAATCTATGAATTGAAAAAACTAAAAAAACTATATTTTAATTCGTTTTCTGGAACCTAATCTTTATTCTTCCTGGTGCATTTTGAATAGAAATATTCCTTCTTTAAAAGCTTTTGCATTCCCTTTAACATGAAATATTAGAAGATTTGTTCAATATAAATTGTGTTTCCACAATCTTTTATAATAAGGTTATTAAGCTGTTTTATTCATAGAATTAATTATTTTTCAGCGGAATTACAGTATGAATTCTGTATTCAATTACGCATTTATGAACATTATATATATAGAAAATTTTTCAGCTTTCCAAAGTCATTACATTACTTTCTTCCAAAGCAATACTGCAATGTTATTTTAATTGAACAATGTTTAGTAAATTAGGAAATTATACGTTACATTGCTCTTTAAAACTGAATTCCTCTACTAATATGAATAAAAATACATATCGAATTTAATTTCCGACTCAGCTTAGAATACATATTTCTTTCCCAAACTTATGATAATTTCACATAAATAATCGTTCTTCAAAAACGTATTTAGTTCACTAGTTTTTTATTACTTCATTATAATTAAACATAAGCATGCTATAGAATTTCACATCCGAAAGTGATTATGTGAAACCATTTTAATTAAAGTGAAATTATTTTGGATTTCTGAAAATGCCCCTGCAATGTGCATAAGTATATTGTTTTTCGTTTTTTTTCTGAATAAATGTAAGATATATTTTGATATAAATATTTTATTTAATTTCATTAAGAAGTTTTAAAAATCCAATTTAATTTATATATACTTTTAAAAACTATTATTACGTAATTATTTATTAGTAAATTTTTATGTGTTTAATCTATATTGAAATAAATTATGAAAATATATAATAAATTCAGTCATTAAGTTATTAATTATGCGTAATTAATTTTTAATATTTTTGAGAAGAATATATTAACTTTTCAGGGAGCAAATATTGAATTATTGTTTTGTTTTAAATACTGTTATTTAATTATTAATTGTTAAGGAACATATAGAGGTAGAGATAGATTTCATTTAAAATTTCAATTTATGAGAATTAAATCTTATCAACTAACAAAGTTTAAATGGAAACATTAACTCTGGTATATTGCGTAACCACGTATTATATCTACAGTATTTATTATTCTTTGAAAATTAAAGAATGTAAAATTAGCCTTTCAAATAATGTAGAATTTATAAAAAAAAATATAATTTAGTTCTTACGAATTATTGACATAATTTCTTACTTAATAATAATTTAGACACAAAAATATATAAAGCATGTACTTCTTTCAAAATAAAATTCTTTTAAACCAATTGCATAAAAGAAACTTTATTAGAACTTGATTAAAGCTTTGAATTTCCACCAATGCATAATTTCATTACTCCTGACAGGAATTAAATAAATACAATAGCTTAGATTTATTTTTTTACAATAAATTCTAACTGGGTATGTACAGTTATATATTCTTTTTTTTTGCGTAATGCGAATGTATGGTAGGCTTAGAAAATGGCCCTTTGGCTCATTTAAAATAAGTGGAACATCGTAATAAATGTCAAGGATAAGGCTCAGAAGTGTAATTGAATCACAACATATAGTAAAATCCGATAATTCGCAATGTTATCTAAGCAGAAAAAAGTTTTCACACTTCCCAAAAGATCAATACATAGATTATAAAAACATTGCAGGCATCAAGACAGATTTATAAGAGACTGGTAATCAATGTTATCTTTTGTCTTTTAGAAGGGTTTTTTTTTCTTGTTTTTTT
>BMAV01001853.1:727154-740739 GCA_019973955.1 Trichonephila inaurata madagascariensis
AAAATTGAGGTTGCAAGATAACCTGGCATTGAAGGATATATGAGAAATTAAAATTATAATAAGGTTTAAAATAATAAAAAATGGATGCTACAGTATTATAAACATTCCCTACTTAGAACAATATGGATAGATAGATAGATATAGACACATAAAAGCTATAATAAAATATATGCAAATAGTTGTAAACCCAAGTATATCTAGTCAGATCAATACAATAGCAAACTCAAGGCCTTAGGAACTAAGAATACAGGTTTAGGCATATTTTTTGGAAAGCTAACTTTTATTTGTAATTTGCCTATACTACTGTGCCATAAGGAAAAAGAAATTATTATTTATATGTAATTATTACAAGATAAAATACACCACTTATTATATATAATTAAAACTCTTTGTATAATACTGTTAAGATAATGCAACTTACCAAGTCATCACAACATTCATTTCATCTTAAACTACTTTTAATTTGTAATGGACCTGACGTTTCGGGACTCGTACATAAATATGTTACTGGCTTGCCCACCTTACGGGATTTTATCGTAACTGTGTCTGTTAGAATTTGGAATCTTAGCAAATTTAATATCCTTTTACATAAGTATCGTACGATGTCTTTCGATCAATCATAAGGTCCATCCACTGAAGTCATATGAATTTTGGAATTTCCGGTTTCCACTAGATATGAAAATCCGAGATTCTCGGGAAAATTCAGAACACTAATTGTGTTCGGTGTGTATCACGCATTGCTAGCTTTTGCTTTTGTGTGCTTTAATGTGTCATCCATATTTGTGTTTGTTTTTAAATGTGCAATAAATTTGATTGCAATCTAACAAAAGACTGTCTCCTCAATGCAACTGTAACAACATGAATAATTCCATGTGATCACTGTGAAAGAAAGTCTTATCAATTTATATATATATATATATATATATATATACGATGATTATAATTAAAGTTTCAAAACGATATAAAAAAGAACCACTGATCAGAATGACGTCAAATTTGAACGGAATATTATTGATGAAGGGGAAAGCATATGGCATAAGAAAAAAAAGTAATTCCAAATTTTAGCAACAGAGTGCTCTGTAAGGATCATAATTTAAAAGGGCTCGATTAGAAATGACAGTGAATCGTAAAACAACGGTTAAAGTGTAAGAAAAAAGTTAAACCAAGTGTGCTGGTCAGTGTGCATGACTTCTCAGGTGCGATATTGTTAGTTACGTAAGCCCACCAGCACCATGGCAAGATCATGTCACATCGGATGGGAAAAATCAGTTTTTAACTGTCCTGAAGCTAAAAACTTTAGAAAAAACTTCCATTATATCGGTTTTTAATTGTCATGAGACCTAAAAACCGTATAAAAAGCGTCCATCAAATCGATTTTTAAATTTTGCGAAACTGGCTCAAAACATGCTCAATATGCTGCCCATCGTTGTCTCTAAAAAGTTTAACTCGATAAACAGCAAGTTTCACGTCGAGTACTCAGCGTTTTTATAACAATTGAAATGAGTCAGTAGCAAACTGGTACTTTCCTTTACATATTCTGACGCTTACAGCGCTATCTGTTGATAAAATTTGGAACTATTTTTTTTCTTATGCCATACGTTCCTTATCTTCAATAATATTCCATTCAAATTTGACGTCATTCTGATAAGTGGTTGTTTTTTATAGCGTTTTAAAACTTTAATTATAATCACTTGGTACATACTAAACATTTCATACTCTAATACTACACTGTTCGAATTAATTGGGACAAATAGTAAAAAGTGACTTTTTAAGTTACTTTAGCTTTTTATCATTACATATCTTAAATAGACTAAAAATCTGTATATCAATACAATGTATGTCATCTTTTAGCAGAAATGACCTCTTTAACACGTCTTGGCACTGATTTCACTAGCGTATCATACATGTTCTTGATTTCATCATCGTAGAAACACATTAGTATAGCCCTTTTTATCATTTGCTCTGTTGTCGTGCAATTCATCTTTGCGAAACGAATCTTGAGAATATGCCATAAGTTTCAAATAGGATTTAAGTCTGAGAAATTTCCAGGCCAATGAAGTACTTTTATTTTATTTTCCCACATAAAAGTATGGGCCAATTTCGAATTGTGACAAAGGGCTAAGTCATGTTGAAATATTTCATCAAATGTTTCCATGAAAAGAGCAATCCTACAACATAATATTTCTATATATTTGATAGAATTCGCCATGCCTTTAACAGGAACTAAGCTTCCAGTGAGATTTGTTCTGAAAAAAAACTCAACTATCTGCTTAGAAGGGCGTTTTACTGTCTGTTGGATATTATCTGGTAACAAAGTTTCAGCTTCATTTCGTCTATTTACACCTGATTTGTATACCTGCACAAATAAATGTTTCATCACTCAAAATTACCTTTTTCCAGTAGTCAACAGTCCATGATCAGTATTTTTTTGCTCATTCAAAACATTTTTTCATCATTTTCTGAGTTAGATACAGTTTTTTTCTCAGTCTTGTTGCATTAAGGCCACATTTCAAAAGCCTTTTCCGTACAGTTGAAGCACTCACTTCTACACCATTAGCCAATACATCACTTCAAAGGTCTATGCTTGTCTTTCTTGGATTTCTTTTGCTATTTCTTATGAAAATTTTATCTATTCTTTTAATAGTTCTACTTACGCCCGCGTTTTTTTTTCTTTTTGGTGACGATGATCCAAAATCTTGAAATGTTCTTGAAACTTTTAATTTGATCAAACCAATTGCCTTAGCTTTATCTCTCATAGTCATATAAATGTTTTCATTAAGAGTGATTTATTTTAGAATGGTTCCTCGTAGTAATATCTATCCTTGAACAAGTAAAAGTAACACTTGTTATATATGATGCAAAATTGAAATTGCAAGCTGACCCACTGAAATGTTCCCAACTGAGCTCCTAAAATTATAAAACAAATAAATTATAGTTAAGGCAGATCTTTTACTGTGCGTAAAGGAGGATATAATGGGATTCAGATTATTAGGGGTATCAAAAGTAATAACATATCAACTCAAACAAGAAAAACATGCTTGTCCCAATTAATTCGAACAGTATAGTAAGTACTCGTACACCATAATAAACCATGGATTAAGTATTGTAGAGATAAGTTATGAACTGGATCCTATAATTAACCTAATGTTAAAGTAATAAGATAATTTTAATATTTCAAACTCTGTTAACTAAATCAAAATTTAAGAATGTATTTTAGTATGAATCAAATGTTGTTTACTACAAAAATGAAAAATAATATATTTATTTACAGAAGAATGATAGTTAACAACTTGTATTTTCCTTGAATTACATAAAAAAAGTTTTTTTCTTTAGAATAATAAACGAAATTGATAAAAATGAGCTTGAATCCTAATACGTAAATCATTTTATCAAAATTCTGGATAAGCAAAAATTTAATTTATTTTTTTTAAAAAAATAGATTGGGGTATTTCGAACCAATTATCTGATTACTTATCTCTAACTTTGGGAACTTTTCTTCACCGAGAAAAACATATATGTTAAGTTGTAGCTCATATAAATACTGTTAAAATTTATATTTTACAATTACGATTTTAGAGAAGCATTTTCGAAATATGCGTAGGTACCATTCATTTCAAAAGTTTTACAAAGTCCTATCAAAGTTTGGCCTTTTTATAAAATATGCTGTTCCAATTAAGTGAAAATACTTTTATTCAGTAACATAAGCTAACCTCTATATTATATATTATGCCTTTTTTATATATAAAAAACTTACTCATTTTCTGATCTGCTTATTTAGAATAAGAGAGATATATATTTTTACAAGTACTTGTTCGTGTTTGATGATAAACCTTTGGCACATTGAGTTATATTACATTAATTGTATACAAAAAAGAATATGTGTTTTTATATGTATTTTCTGAACTTGAAAATAATTATTTGTGTCGTGAGAGAGAGAGTAGGTTTTATCCTTTAATTATATTAAACCATTTATGTCCGAAAAGGTTTACTATTCAAGAAATAGGTGTGAACTATATTTGTTACCTTTTACTAATATTTCGCATTACTTGATTGATTGATCCTTTATTTGAAACAACATAAAGATTACCGGCAACGGTCAACTTAATTTAACATCGCTGTGAAATAACGTGGATCATACCTAAGCTAATACCCAACTTTCCGAAATTCCACTCTCTGCTAACTTGAAAGATTTGAACCTTAACATATATAACATGCATCAATATCTCTAGTCAGTGGATAAACGTTTCACTTTACTGATATTTCATGAATTGATTAGTGTAAGAAAACAAAAGAAATGAACCAAAGTATCATTTATGAATAACATAATGTATTATATTATACATTATATAATATGTGATGCAACACGAAAATGATGCAGAATATTCTCACAGGCTATGTTGATAATTAGCACTGAATCATTAGTATATAATGAAGAAAAAAAAAGAAAGTACTCTCTAAGATTTAAATAAGACTTTTATTTTTTAACAAGATAATATTTCATATAATTATTAAGTGTTAGTTTAAGGTACCCGACTACGTTCGGAATCGTGATTTTAAAAAAGCCTATAAATGGATAATTGTCATGATATTTAGTGCCACTTAGATTAGAATATGTATAAAATGGTTTTAAGAAATATTTTGTCAAAAAAAAAAAATATTTAAATACAATATTTCTGCAAAAATTAACTTAGAATAATTTTTATTCCAAATGTTCTCCTTTTGTGATAAATGCTTCTATTATAATAATATTTTTCCTGTGTATATCTCAGACCTTTGTAGAGAGGCTCTACTAGAATTTTTGAAATGTATAACTTAGAAGTGGGTTTATCCATGTTTTACGACAACAGAGGCGAGCAATTTTAAGAAAAAAATGCCAATAATTATTTAAATTGGTGGTAACTCTGAAAATAATGTGAATTTTTCAAAAATTCCATTTGAGCCTCTATAGAGAGGTTTGAGCTATATACAGAAAAAATATTATTATAATAGAAGCATTTTTCACAAAAGGAGAGCATTTTGAAAAGAGAATATTCTAAGTTAATTTTTTGCCAAAATATTGTATTTAAATAATTTTTTTTTGTCAAAATGTCCTTAAAACAATTTTATACATGTATTCTAATTGACGTGACACTAAATATCATGACAATTATCCATTTATGCACTTTTTTAAAATCCCGGTTCCGAACGTAGTCGGATACCTTAATAAAAAAAAATATCTATAGAAGTACTGATATTTGTAAATATAATTTTACTATTAATGTTGATTTTTTTTCTAAAAAAGTAACTTTTTTAAAGCGATTATGTTCAACATATGTGAATTCTGTATTCATAGTTGTGTTTTTATTTTAAGTAAAGAAAGTACTGAAATACTCATGATGAAACGTATTTAAATGCCTGTATATTTTATCAAAATCAGAAAATAGTTTGAAAAATACATCTACATACTCTATTTTATCTTTGTATCCTTATTCGAATTTTATTAACAAAACAAAACACAGAAATTGTCTAAATTTTTACACCACATTGAAAATTTAAAACCAAGAGTCATATGTATTTAATAAATGTAAAAAAGAAACGAGTCTTACAGTAGTCGCATATGATGTGTAACATCTGACATGTTATCGTGGTAAATACGCAATATTAAATTTTTTCCTGAAAAAAATATGAATCGGGTATGATTGGAAATAATTTTCTACCGAATAATTATATCTTTAATGAAAATTGTACTTAATTAACAAAATAAGTAATGCAATATTTTATCAAAAATAATTATTCTTGTTCAATTTGAGGAAGAGCGGAGACAACAGACTTATGATAACTAAAATATGACACACATACTTATGATTTCAAAGTATTTAAAAACCGTTGAAAAACAGCGTCAATAACAATGCCACTGTTAGTAGTCGAAACATTCTAATTTGTGTTCATTTCGAGCTTGAGTTCATCATTCATAAAAGCTATGAGTGGCTCAGCTTTTGGCAAACTGAAGTTAAAGAGTTAAAATCACCACTCAAAATCAGGGGAAGCGAGTGATAATCTTTTTAAAAGAGCAGAAGCACCTTCGTTATATGGTAAAAGTACAAAATGCAGGAAATTTTTAATTTTTTTTAACCGTTTGATTCGAAGAAATGTATACGACCACCGAAATCACTGTTTGTCCATTTTTAAATAAGCATTCTGCCACACTTATGTCCCTCAATATCATGACTAACGGATTTAGAGTTAAGCGCTCGAGTGCTTGATGGCTACTAGAGTTGGACCCCCATGCGAGGGTAGCGAAAAGACACAGCCACACACTCTCATTGGTCAAATCAAGTTGCGCGCGCTTACTTCACATCCGGTTACACACATCTGTCCCTTTTCACTAAATCACTCCCAACAAATATCCAGCAACCGAGAGGAAAGATGTTACACATAAAAAAAATGATAATCTCCAGCCCTAGCTTTAAATATATTCAATTTGAATTGTTAACTATGCTTTTCAAACTAAAAAGAAGTACTTCAAATAGTTTTTTCGTTTGCCCTATAGATTCTATATAATATGGAGAAAAATTATATAAATATTACTTTCTGTGTTAAATTAAATCTTTTACAAAACATTTACCACAAAAGCAAATCCTATGTTTGATATTTCATTTTACATTGCTCTTCATCAAGCTGCACCATTTTCCTTAAAATACCAGTATTCGACAAATCTATATTTAACCATCGAACATCGATATACCCTATCATATTTTACCTTTATCACAGCAGTGACAACAAACAGCAATGGGTGACTTGTAGGTGCTATCCTCAGGGTAAAAGACACCCCTGAAAGGCGTAATCCCATAGGGATGAAGCTGGGAAAGTATTCGACTCTTCAAAGCCGGAATACTATTGTCAAATATCTTGTTAACTGTCAGCGCGGATTACCATCGTTGTGTGTCGGGGCCGTGGGGATCCATACCAAGAGAAAGTTATTGCTCTCATGGAGCAAGGAGGGAGATCCCTTTACGATAGAATGAACACACCTACACATATGCAATGTTGTGTCTTGTTCGACGCTCAATTCCCTAAAGAATATTGTATTGATTTTATGTTTGGATAACTCTTTTTTCTCAGTGAGGGTGGACAGTATAATAATAATTTAAACGTCCTGGATCTAAAGATTGGGATCCTGGTTTGAAGGGATTGGTTAAGGTATCTGACTACGTTCTTAACCGTGATTTTAAAAAAGCGTATAAATGGATAATTTTCATAATATTTAGTGTCATTTAGATTAGAATACAAGTATAAAATTGTTTTAAGGACATCATGACAAAAAATACCAATTATTTAAATACAATATTTCGGCAAAAAATTAACTTAGAATAATCTTTTTTCAAAACGTTCTCCTTTTATAAAAAAAAAATGCTTCTATAATAATAATATTTTTTTTTCTTACATAAAGTAAAGACTTATCCAGAGAGTCTCAACAGGGATTTTTGAAAAATTCACATTATTTTCAGTTACCACCAATTGAAATATTTATCGGCGTTTTTTTCTTAAAATTTCTCACCTCTAATGTAGTAAAATATGGATAAATCCACTTCTAAGTTATATATTTCAAAAATTCTAGTTCAGCCTCTGTACACAGATCTGAGCTATATACAGGCAAAATATTATTATAATAGAATCATTTTTCATAAAATGAGAATGTTTTGATAATTGATCCTTCTATGTTTATTTTTTGTCAAAATACTGCACTTAAATAATTAGTTATTGCAATAATATTCTTAAAACAATTGTAATAATATTCTGAAACAAACCAATATACGGTTTATAATCTAAGTGGCGCTAAATATCATAAATATTATCATTTTATACGCTTTTGCAAAATCACGGGTCTGAACGTAGTCGGATACCTTAAGTATTTCAAATGTAGAATTTTAATAATAACCGAATGCACTTCACATTAAAAGATTCAAAGTTAAATATCTGTACAATTGATGTAGGATCAAGTTTTAACTTATTGTTGGGAGGAAATGAAAGTTAAATTAACGTCGTATTTTAATGCTGCACGAGGGCAATTTGCGTCTCACTTCATAATTTTGAATCATGGTTAAGTAATTAAAGAAACACCTGAGCTGACATCCTCTTCTTCTAACTTCCACACCTCACCAAACGGAGGACATTTGAGCTTCGACAGGTTTAATGGGAAGAGGCCCCCTCTACCTTGCGGGTCTTCGGTGGCACAGGTTCGCTCTCATGACACGTCAGCCACTTAAAACTTATTGTTGGGAAAAGAGGAAAGGAAAGAAAAGAAAAGGCAGGCTCAAGATAAAAGAGATAAGAGTTTTATTAACGTCCCTGGTTGCCCCACTTAGAAGCAAAATGAAAATTATTGGAAATGAACCTTGTAATTTTATACTAAAATTAGCTGGTATACCCGTCCTTCGCATAGGTGAATTGAAAAATTAAATAATACAGATTAATGAATAAAAAAGTTTTTAAGGAGTTAATTTTACGTGAATTGGAAATTAAACAAAGAAAAAGCATTTTGCATACCTCTGCTGAAAAATATCAATATTTGTTAAATTTTAAGTCTGTACATCCAATAGCTGATGGAAAAGAGAATTTTTTAAATTTATTTATAACTCCCCGTAACTCAGTTGTGGGTCGATTTTTGAAAACATTTTCCTAAACTGATCTCTCCTCAGCAAAAGTAACACATTGTTACAAATATTGCGTAATGACCACTTAAAATAGTGTGAATAACTTATATATGGATGTGTAATTCGTTAATATTATTTTCTGTTGTATTCATTTTATGTTAAAATTATAAGATTCGCAAGCAACGCCGTTCCATACATTATAATGGCGATTCAATGAAAACAAATTGAAATGTTGGCAATAGAGCCATTTATTTTTGACAACCATGTTGGCAACTTGGCGATTGATTGAACGGTGCAAAAGTTGATATGCTGTAGTGCTGCCTGGTGGGAAGCTGAAATAAACAGGATAACAAAAGCCTTCTCCATAAAAAATACATATACATGCCAGTTTTCATGCTGATCGGTTGAACAGTGTTGGAGTGAAGCTAGGTCTTATATACAAACATACATTTATATTTACATATAGATTAAGTGATGAGAATGACACGAGTACATAATTTATTCTCCAAACTTTCACATCAGGTCTACATTACTCGAATTTGAGACACAACAAAAATAACCCTATACCAGAGTTCACTAGATTTATGAGAGAAATTAATATATAATAAAGTTTTTTTTTCTTTCAAAATAAAGGTCAGGCAAAGAGTAATGTACTTTGCTGCCAAGAATTTAAGGCTGCGGAATGAAAGGTCTCGGAATATAGTTTTGATTATCTGTTAATTAGTTGAAAGAAAGAAAAGTGAAATATGTAAATTAATTCAAATGTTTCTGAACTGACAAAAAGTTTTAAAGTGAAAAAATTAGTATGTAGTTATAATACAGATGATAATTATGATCCACATACATTATATTTAATTTTATTTATAAAGTTCCAATAACCAAAATAGGGGGCATAGGCTTTGATTTTTGTTGTAGTGTATAGGCAAATATAACAAATAGGTCGAATCGACCAAGCCCCCTTTCTAGAAAAAAAAAGCTTAAAAAAGCGCTTTGATAAAAAAAAAAATCTATTTTAAAAAGAGTAGTAATAACTATAAGAAAATGAAGGTGTAATATATAAAGCAGGATATTAAAAAGGCATTGCAATAATGTAATTTTATTTTATCCTTGTGAAATGTGTGCAAGGAAAATTTTTGAATTAAGGTATTTCATATTAATAATTTATAATTTTGGTTCTTATTCCTCATATGTTTTTCATACAAATATAATAGTTCATAATTATGTGAAGAAAATAGTTAAAATTTCCGTCATGACAGAAAGAAAAAGTTAACGTTTTTCTTCAATTTTCTTGAGCAATAAATAAACTGCTGTTTGTAAAAAATGCAACACCATGAATGGATCATCAGAATTAAATGAAATTTAATGCACAAACTTATTAGTACAAATACATGACGAAATTTTCAAAGCAAAAAAAAAAAAAAAAAAAACCAATATTAAATGTTTGAAATTAGTATTTGGTGTATCCACCACGCGCTGCAAAAAGTGCTGCTATACGGCGTGGCAGGACGTTAAACAGATCTTGAATGTCTGGCTGTGGAAGAGAATTCCATATTGCTCGTATGCGCAGCAAAAGTTCGTCTTTTGAAGCTGCAGCAGGTAAATCTCGAACGAAATGCCGGCCAACCCAATAAGTGACATATACGGTGAATAAATAGACCAAGGAAGAAGTTGCATGTGTTGGGCTGAACAGAAGTTTCGAAGAGTCTTTGAAACATGTGGGCTTGATTTATCCTGCTGAAAGATAGCAGCTCCAGGGATTTCTTGAAGGAAGAAAACGACTTTCCGACAGTAGCACTTCACGGACGCACCTGTTGCTCTTGAGATTACCCTCAATTTGTTGCATCTTGGTTCATCCATGATATGAAATCGCACCCCAAACCAAAACTCTGCGTGTTAGGCCACTATGTCGTTCGACAACGCACTCTGGAAGGCAGTGTTCACCAGCACAGCGTCTAACATGAATGCGGTCATCATGGTGCCACAAATTGAAGCATGATTCATCTGAATATACAACTTGGTGCCAATCAGCTGATCAGGCTTTGTGCTCATTGCCCATTGAAGACGCAGTCGTCAATGGTTTGCCTTGAGGGGGATCCTGTATAAAGGCACCCTTGCCCGCAATCCCTGCTGCAGCAGACGTCGACGAATTGACGAAGCCGACATTAATACACCTGTAGAAGTAGACCAAAGTGCTGCCAACTGCCTGGAGGAAGCTGTACGGTCATTCACAGCCATGTGGAGCAGAAGTCCATCGTCGTGCGCTTACGTCACCTTTCTTCATCCATTATCAGTTATTCGAGTTGTTCGGTGCTTGTTGATCCACTGCTTCCAAACTCGCATCACTGTGGAACTGTTCTGTTGCCCACGAGCTCCTATTGCGCGATAATAAAATCCTCCTTCTCGAAAGCCGATAATCCGAAGTTGTTGGAATTTTTCCTTTTTTCATGCTGGAAGCATACTTAGGTCTCAATAAACATTCGCCACTAACAAATAATCATTTACTATTTTCAACGTCAAACTACAGCCCTCTATTTATACGCTTTTAGCATCAGTTCTGAGAGAGCTGCGCACGCCATGCATGTGCGGTGGCTCTGAAACTTTACTATTTTACGTAATATCCTATAATTGATATTTGCTGCAAAGTTCATTTAATGTTGATGATTCCTTCATGGTGTTACCTTTTTTACAAACAGCAATGCACTTTCTAAAAATTGATCATTTATAAAAATATATGGGTTGGAAAAAAACGAAAATGCAATTATTTTAAGGAGAAATATATGTGTTTAAGTGGTATTTTAAGTTTATTTAAGCTTATTATAATTATTTTTTTCAAAATTTTAAATTTTAAGATGGTTTTTGTCAGTTTGTGTTTTTTCGATATATTAATTCATTAAAAATGCAACTCAATCCACAATTATTTACCAATCACTTCCATGTTTTCCCTGTGTGCAGTATATAAAGCAGGTAATAAAAAATTAGGGATAAATTTTTCTGTAAATTGAATACTTTTTTTGAAAAAAAATTTAAATGTAGGTGATATCAGCTTTTTCATGGAATTTTAGCATGCGCATATCAACAGTTTATTTTTTTTCAACAAAACTAATTAAGTTATTGTAAATCCAATCCTTAAAGGTGCTTAGAAAATCCTCAAAAATATTACAAAAAAATTTCAGGCCAAAAAATTAATAATTCTAGAAGGAGTAATATTTTTAAATTTTCCGAATTTTCTTCAAAAAATTTAAATTTTTAAAATTGTGTGAATTATATATGAAAAATTTCATCTCGTATTATATTCTTGGATAGAAACATTAAATGAAATGCTGAAATATATTGTTTAAGTACATAAATAAAAAATTGTTAAAGGGTACCGTGTCCTCTTAAAAATAATCTAATAAAGTAATTAATTAAAGAATATATTGCAAAGTTTGATTAAATAAAAATAAGTTGATAAATTAATTAATTTAAGAATAAATTACAAAGCAAAAATTTAGACCTGCGTGCTTTAACTTAAAATATTTCTCCATAAGTCGTAAGTAACTTAAGTTTAAATTTATAAAATTACGGTATTTGAGAAACTTTAATGCCCCCAAAAAAAGGAATCTCATTGTATTCTGAAGAATTTCGATAAACAACACAAGTGAAAAAAAAATACTTTATTTCTTTATAATTATATTTGTCCGTTACTTTTTAAAAAAATTAAAGCGTTAAATAATTCAACTACCATTGTACATTTTTTAACAAAATAACACTCCATGAAGGAGATACAATAAACAATTTTAGAGTTATTGAAAAAGCACTAACATCGCCCTATTCAGCTGCACAATTGTTTTTGAAAATGGACCTCGTAGTTTGGAACCATGTCTACAGGTGAGCTATGCTTGCTACTTTTTCAATTTAAATTGAGTTATGCTTTTTGGTTTACAGTATCTCTCAAATTTATTGGGAGGCAAAAAAATAAAGTGAAAGAAAACAAGCATTTTTATACAGATTTTACAAAGATTAGTTTTACATATATGTGTGTTTGCGTGTGTGTTAAGGTATCCGACTACGTTCGGAACCGTGATTTTGCAAAAGCGTGTAAATGGATAATATTTATGATATTTAGTATCACTTAGATTAGAATACATGTATAAAATTGTTTTAAGGACATTATGGCAAAAAAAAAATATTTAAATACAATATTTTGGCAAAAAAGTAACTTAGAATAATTTTTTTTCCAAATGTTCTCCTTTTGTAAAAAAAATGCTTCTATTGTATTAATACTTTGCCTGTATTCAGCTCAGACCTCTGTACAGAGGCTCAACTAGAATTTTTGAAGTGCATAACTTGAAAGTCGGTTTATCCATGTTTTACAAAAACAGAAGGGAGAAATTTTAAGAAAATACACCGATAATTATTTCAAATGGTTGTAACTGTGAAAATAATGTGAATTTTTCAAAAATTATATTTGAGCCTCTGTACAGAGGTCTGAGCTATATACAGGCAAAATATTAATACAATAGAAGCATTTTTTACAGAAGGAGAACATTTGGAAAAAAGGTTATTCTAAGTTAATTTTTTGCCAAAATATTGTATTTAAATAAATTTTTTTTGTCATAATGTCCTTTAAACAATTTTATACATGTATTCTAATCTAATTGGCACTAAATATCGTAAATAGTATAGATTTATGCGCTTTTTTAAAATAATGGTTCCGAACGTAGTCGGATAACTTAATCCTTCATGGGATGGCACCACTTGCCAACGCCATGACACAAGACTGAGTGTGCTTTACAGTGATGCGTGCTGAGATTCTGAGAGATAAGGAGAAATGAGAGCGAGCGAGCCAGACAAAATGAAACATTTACATAATCCCTTTTTTTTTTCTATTTTTAGTGTTAGAATAAATAATTTTGTTTGCTAGATCTTGGTGTTTACAAGCAAACAGACTACACCCAAAACATCACACACAC
>BMAV01001853.1:741139-755446 GCA_019973955.1 Trichonephila inaurata madagascariensis
TTTCTCTATGCATACATACATAGAGAGCGATTGAATTCAATATTTTTTTGCCTTTTTTATATATGACATCTTACTACGATCATATTTTCACTGTAAAATTAGTAAATTTGTATTTTTGGAGACCATTTTGTATGAGATTAACATGTCTATCGTTTATGCAAAAAATTTAAGACCCGGAATGATTTGACTCAAAAATATATCACGGTGAAAGTTAAAATACAAAGGAACACTTCTCGCGATGAACATTAGAACGTCTCATTTTTCATTAAGTTACAATTTGATTATATTTCAATTCTTTTTTTTATTTGATTTTCTTATTACGCATTAATTACTGTAAATTATCAATGGATACATAAAAAAATGCTTAGTTTTAATTTCAACTGTACTGCAAATCAGTGTAAATTATAAGAGAAAACTATAAATTTATAGCATATTTTTAAAATCAAGCTCATTATTGGTGAAACCATTCATTTCAAATATCCAGGATGAAATTATTTTATAGCTAAAGCAAGAAGCACCTAATAGACAAAATGTAGTTACGCAAAATGGCAAGTATTGCTCTTGACGAATAAATTCATTATGGTCATAAATTTGTTCCAGTTGAATCATGAAGCTGAGCCCTGAATCCATGATTTTTTTTTTTTTGATTAAGTCAAGAAATTGTTTAATGTAAAATGAAGTAAAGCATGAAATTCTTCAGTTAACGTAACTAAATGATCTCGGTTACGAACTCATGGTTGGCGTTGTTGAGTCCTGATACCACTGAATGTGTGTGGATGGTTGATACACATTGAAATTCTTTTGTGGCTTAAAGTTATCACGTTGATGTAGAGTATGAGTTATGAAAGTGGATTGCCAGCGCAGCGGTCGTAATCAACAATTAACCATGGTTCCAAATTCTTATGTCTATTGACAATTGCCCTTACTTCGTTTTAGAAAGCTACGTAATACTCACTCACTCTTCTGGCTTATTTTACTTGACTGATATTCTTTCTTTTTAAAGACTATAATCGGGCCAAGTTCTTTCTTTTCCCTTGACTGCACCTCACAATGGCAATTTTAGATTTCAATAATTGAGTAATATGATTAATCATGTACATCGTAATTCAAATAAAACAATCATTCATAATTTAAATGCACATATGCCTATTCCATGAACCATGGACTTTATAGGTATGTTATTTTACAGAGTTTTTAAATTTTTAAAATGGGAGATAAAATAATTTTTTTAAGTTAATTTCTATTGAATTAAAATGATTGTTTTAAAACAGGGGTGGCCAACTTACAGGACTTGGGCCATAGTGTGGCATGGCTGAGTTGTAAGAGTGGCTCTCGAAGACTTATTGAAAAATTTAGATTTAAAAAGATAACAATAATTATATTATTTTTTACAATTTGATTCAAACGCGGTTATCTCAGACAAAAACATCAAAATTTATATTAAATACACTTAATTAAATTACGATAGATAGTTATAAAGTAGAAAACACTCATTCATTATTGTATGCCTTGGTTTACCAAAGGAAGTGCACTCGTGAGATTCTGGAATTTAAGGAAGTGTGTTTTAAAATGTCTGTGGAAGAAAATAATGAACTGCCTAGTGAGTGCTTGCTTCTAAAAAATGAAGATAGGTTTTGAGATTTATCTTTTCTTATCGATACATTTAAATATATTTAAATACATAAATCGATACATTTTAATCGAAACATTTAAATAATTTAAATTTAAGATTAGAAGGAAAAGATTGTTCTTTTCTAACTCAATTGATCATATATCTTCTTTTGTGAACATACTTTTTTTGTATCAATTGTGGAGAAACAGATGCACACCTAAAAAAACCCGATTTTGTCAGCATTTTCGAGAACTAATTTAAATGTAGATGTCTCAGTAAAAAAATTACAAATTGAAAAACTACATTAAGAAAGTACTGACTGTTCAATAACTATTTACAATTAAATTTTTCCTGGTACTCACTTTTTTGTAGCTAACCTAAATGATTGAAACTGAAAAAAAAATAAATAACAATAAAACTTTAGTACTTTTGTCTTGTTTATTATATAATTTTTAAATTTACTCTACTTATGTATAGACTGCAGAAAATATGTGCTATTTGAGCAAAAATTTAATAATAAACCTATAAGTACCATTTTTCCATCGTTTCATATTCTTTTGTTAGAAAACTTTGAGGTGGCACGCATAATTATTTTATCAGATAGTGGCACTCTTCTCAAAAAGGTTGGCAGCCCCTGTTTTAAAATTAGGATTATATATGCAAAAACTTCTGTAGTATCAATCTTGTAGTATTTTTAAAATTTCCATTAATTTAAAATGACGTAGCCTCAGTTTCCTACCTAAAACAAAAAAAAAGTATAATTATTCTACCTTTAAAATAGATTTTTAAAAGTACTATAATTTTTTTAAAATTTTAAATAAAAATGTTTTGAGTTATTAAGAATTATTTTTTCTTCAATATCTCTGCTTGAATTTCGTTTCAATTACGAAGGATCTACTTTAAGAGGATTCTCATAATAAATTAAAAATTACGTTTGGATGATTTATCTTAAAATATTAGACGCATTTAAATGGATGAATTTGGCATTTACTCGTTCTTAGTTTTATCTTGTTGAGCTTATATTATAGCTTCGCAAATGAATTCCGAAGTAGTTAATTGGATATTGGGAATTACAATGAATTTTAAAAAGATTAATATTGACATGAATTTAAAATTAAAGCTTCAAACATATTTGATTGCTTTAGAAAGCATAGAACATTTAAAATATATCAATGGAATGATGCTGTCAAATTTAATTTTGTATGATTAAAATGCGGTTTAAAAGCATTACAGAAATTTTACAAATACTTCTTTTGACAACAAATAATATTCTGTGAATACTCTTTTACATAAAGTAATACTTAATTAAAATACAAATGCTATTTCAAAATAATACATAGATAAAGCTTGAGAGACTTTTTATTTTGAATTAAAATTTTAATTTTTTTGTCGCCAACTTTTTTTTATTAAAAAAGGTATCTCACTCCGTCTGATAACTCTTAAAATTGTGCTTTGAATTATAAATCTTGAATTTTAAAAATACAATACAAACATTGTCTTGTAATCACATATATAATAATATGATATTTATTTATATTTATAATCAGATAGAAGTAATAAAGTTTTTTTTATTATTATTTTTGCGTTTTTTTATTAAATGTAAGTAAAGAAGACCATTGTTTAGATATTTCTTTTTGCTTACGGTTTTTCAAAAATAATGGAAGAAGCTAGATATTGCAGGATAAAAAGCTTATGATATGCTAGTGAATAATCATACTGTGCCATTTTCCTTTATGTATATAGTTATTATTATTATTTTTACTAAAATATGAATTTTCTTACAATTTAAATGAAGAATTAGTTATAATACATAAATGAAACAAATATTAAAGTCTCCGAAGAAGCTGAACTTGTATAAAGTAAACGATTGAAATAAAGTCTGAGAGAGTAAAATTCTAAATTTGTAAGCAGTACATTTATTAGATGAGAAAAATTTATTTCTTTTAAAAAGTTTAAAGAAATTTCGCGAGTGTACCTAATTAACCGAATAAGAGTGTAGAAAAGTTTAAGCCTTAGCTAAGTAGCAGCGCCATCTTTATTACATAAGAAGAACTAGTGAGGAGATTGATACAGATTAATTTAGACCGAGATTCACCATATATGCTAAGAAAAATTGTAGATAACAGCAACAAAAAAAAAAGGGGGGGGGGGGGGGAATTCAGTATTTAAGAAACTACTGTCCCTTGTGTAATAATTTAAAAATTTAAAAATTAAATCAGTTTTTAAAAAAGAAATTGCAATCAAGATGACTTAGTAGTTATGTTTTGATCTTATGGGACACAGAAAAATTTAATAGCCAATACGAAAAACTAATTCCTATCAATTAATGGCTTTATCAATAACTGAATGTAATAAACATATTATATAGTATGAAATTATGCATAGAAAAATACAATAATTTGTGAGGGATTCATTTTGAGTCATTTAAAAGAGCTGAAAAATTTCTATGAAATTTTTAAAATGATTTAAATTTTAAAGACCGCATAAGTTCTTTCAAATTTTGCTTAACAATATAGGAAATTGTTTTTACTTTCATATATATGTAGGTGAATAATGTGAAATATGTGCGATATTTCATACAATCTAAAGAGCAAAGAAATATATAACACATATTCAAAATACATACTTTCATCTCAAGAAAATAAATATACGTAAACTGATACACTCTTTAACCAATACATTTCCTTAAAAAGATGCAATATTGTGGTAGTAAAAAATTATGCACTTAATTGCATACAATCCTTTGTTTCAATAATATTTCATCTCAAAAAAAAAAAAAAAAAGAAAGAAATGAGCTTTTATAAATAATTTGCTTATGTAAAATAACCGTCAGCAGATTAACTGTTCTAATTGAATTTAAATGCTTTAAGAATCAGTATTATTTAGCAGTTACAATAGTAAAAAGTAGGTGTGTAAATTGCACAAAATGTCCTCATTTAAATCATTATTCGTTCTTTAACATTCGTTCTATAAATTCTCGATTTTGTTCCTTTATTTAAATTAAGGTGTTGGAAACGTTAGAATAAAATGTGTAATCTATATTTCTCTTCTCATTTTAGAATCGATACTTTTATATATGGAGATTAAAAAATTTCATAAATTAAAATCTTGTTTCATATACTATTTATATGATTTTTAAGGTTGCATTCCACACATTTGTAACATTAGTTTATTAGAGCATATATAAATCTATGTGAGGCACTAAATTAACAATTTTAGAAGTCCTTTTCCACAGTCACTTCTAGAATTTAGTTTTTCTCAGTCAATTATATTTTATTATGAATGGTGTTTTTAACGAACACAATTAAATATGTAAGTCTGATTTTACATGTTCAGAAAATTCTCAAGCGTGATTATAATTTTCAGTTTGTTTTAATAAACATTTTTTTTCCTTTTCATTCTCCTACTTTTGTGTCAATTGTTTCTCCCTTTCTTAGAATTGTTTAAATGTTGTGTCAATCAGAAAGTACGATCAGGGTAATAGAAAGAAAAACGTTTTCATATACAGAATTTTCATTTTTTTTTTAAGTCGTGAACATTTGCTTAGAATTTAAAAAGAAAATAATTGTATTAAGTAAAGGAGCATAAATTATAAGTATTAAAAATTGCACATTAGTTTTTTTTAGTTCCTTAAGCAATATTTTATACATAAAACTTTTAAGAGCTTTTTCGTAATTTTTCGTTTCACCATGCAAATCTCGCCAAGCAAACTTTATTGGTGACAACACGCAATGTACACATGAAAAATGTTAATAAATGTTAATTATCATTAGGTTTTCATATATCTTTGAAGTATAAAAATAACGTTACTGATAAGAAAAGACCACGACTTGTTTAGAAAATGTGGTGGTAAGTTTACTAGCGGGAACATTTTATTTGAAGTCAGATGAACCATTTTTGTCACTGTTATCGCTTACGCCGGCAAAATCGGAAAAGTACTGTCATTTATATATATATATATATATATATATATATATATATATATATATATATATATATACATATATAGTATAATTCTCTATAAACGAGAGATGAACATCCATCAATAAAAACCGAAAAACACATTGACAGTAAGAAAACCACACATTCAAGGACACATGAGCAATCGAAATTTAAAAAATTGGATGCTGCCGTATTATAAACATTGCTGATTTAGGACAGTTTATATATAAAATAAACTATATATAAGTGGGGTTGAACATGTTTTGTGTCCAGCCAGCCATCCCTCTTTATGTTAATAATACTGAGCAAAAACCTATTGAAAATAATGGATAGAAATGTGTAAATCCATTACAAGATAGAAGTAACTTACCTAAAAATTGCACTTAAAAATGCAGATACCTCGCTAAATCTGAGTGCAATAAGTAAGTTATTGCCAGATTCTGAGCCCAAATGTAAATTTAAAGCATGTGAATGGCTGAATATATATATATATATATATATATATATAATAGATTGTTTTACATTTTACTTGATTCTTATTGATAAAAATGCTTAAGCCCCGGTTCTATTGAGCTTCATAAGATATAATAACAATGCTTTAAACTAGTTTTACAAAACTCCTCATTTAGAAATTTGGACAGTCAAGTACCAACTAAGATACAAAATTGTTATGTGACTACATTTATTGCCAATGATCTGCATAAGTTCTGTAGTATGACGGGAAAAAATAATTTGGTTTTTTTTCAATGGCAAGAAGATTATCAGATTCTTTTATATTTTATTATCATAAATGATTTTAAATAATATATATGCATTTCTATGTAAATTTTGAAAATTTATAATAGTTAACGAAATATTACTTCACCAATGTTTTCACTTTATAGCCTGTAACTTAATTGTTAAATATTTAAGTAATTATTTTTTTATTGAAGTGTAATAAGAAATAAAGTATATTTTTTTTATGTTTTTTTTATTTATTTTATGAAAGGCGTTTTCCAAGTTACAGGTAATTTTTTTCCGTTTGTAGCATAGTGTAGACTGTAAGCACAACATGCCGTTCGATCACCTGAAAAATTCATGGAACTGATTTTATGACATAATCATCCAGTAAAAATCAAGATCTACACTCCGAGTTAACTAGCTGGTACAAATAGACTACAAGACTTGCCACAAATTAAATCTGCTTGTTCGATTAGCGGTATTTACTTAAAGTGCAGGCCGTATACAATTTAAAACAATAATAATAATAAAATGGTGTTCAAAATTGCTTTGTCTATCGTAACATGTGGTACTTAACAGCAGATTGTTTTCCTCTTAACTCAGCGTTATTTCAAATCAATATCCCCTGTTTTTGTAAGTTTCTTTATAAATAATAATTATAAAAAAAATGCAAATTGAGAAAATGTATATTTTATTTTTTTTATTCACTAGAATCATCCAAATAATAAAATAAATTTTTGTGTGACACAGGGTTAACACGCATTGTGAAGTATAGATATATTTTACATTTATTTCATATTTAATGACAAGATCCAAAGATTGTTCTGTCAAATGAAACTTCCAAATTCATTCATGAAACAATTATTACGCAATCGAAAAGTAAAATTATTGTAATAAACTCGTATTTTTATTTGTATCATCAAATCAGTGATTAGAAAAAATTTTATATTTTAAACTTTTACAGAAGATTCTTTAACCACTTTTTAGTATTGTATTGAGATAAATAATTTGTCATAAAAACACAAAGTAAAACATTTACTGATAAATAATTTCACTACTGACGTTTTGATATTTGATACAAAAAATAACTTCTTTGCATTTTAAACTGTAATAATCATTATTTAGCTGAACTTAAAATAATGCAATAATATATATATATATATATATATATATATATATATATACATAGACTTAATGTAAAGCAATCTATAGTAATATATAATAATATGCAAAAAATAATGTTTTCATCTGAAAACTATTTAGTTTGGATACATCTTTTGTTCCGAGATTAATCATCATGTAGCTCTCAGCATAGCAGAGATGCTACGTGATTTATTTCTTTTTAAATATCACTTTGTCTTGCAATATAGTTTTGAATTGTTTAAATTGTCTTATAACTGCACTTTTGAAAACTCAGTAAGTCAGGAACTAAATATTTTAAAAAACTTTTAATTTACCGGCAGAAAAATAGAAACATCATTCATGTATCATCCTGAATTTTCACACACACAAATATGGTTAACAACGATAATTTTAAAAATCTTTTTATTTAATATCTTATACAAGGGATGTAATTCAATTTAAATTTGAGTACATTTTTATCGCATTTTTCTTGTTTTGCGTTGCAAATTATACGACAAACAACATTTTTAAGAAAATTAATTAATTAATTCTATTGTTTCCTCGATGGGTAGCATGTTGCAATTTTCCGTCGTTTTGCAACTGCACTTTCTTTAAGAATTTCATACCAGAGACAAAAGGGAATATTTGCTCTTTCCTGCACATGTTTAAAATTGGTCTATCCCTAGGGAATTCATTATGTCAATCTGTTGCGAGAAAATTTAATTACTTCTGTGCTTGTTGTGTGTAGTGCGTGTTATCTCCAGTCTGACGGAGGAATTTAAAATGTTAAAATAATCAATTCGTTAAGTAAATTAATTTCCATCTTTCTACAGAGGAATTCCTTATCTTTAAATTTAATTTAAACTATTTATATAAAATATATCTTGTGCCATTTACAATGACCAGAAATATTGTTTTAAAGTGTGTTCATTTGCTTATTTTTATAAAATGCTGTGAGGAAAAGGAAAAAAAAAATGTAGACAATTTCTAAAAAATTGAAGATAACCACCCTTTATCTGATATAATTTATAATTTATTTATGTTTTATTTTTATTCATATTATTTTATACTAAGTACCTTTTATGCTTATAATAATATTTTTCAAAAACTCTTAAGCTATTTTAATCTTATATACCTCTTTACATCACAATGTGTAACTTCTTTTTGTACAGTTATCATAAAAATTATAAGTGATTGATTTGATAGTAACTTGGACACTTTACACGATAACTATTGACCAACTAACTTAGTTGCTTAGAACCATGGTCAATTGACAAAACTGACATCTGAGCTAATACCCCACTCTTCAGACTTCCACTTAGCGACAACGTGAGGACTTTGAACATAAAAAATTATAACGTGCAGTCTTCTACATTTCACCACTTCGCTACAATTATCTTAAAAAATTATTAGTAGAATGCATTAGCTTAGGGAAGATACTTAAATACAGGGTGGTTACAAACTCATGGAACAAACTTAAAGGACAGGACATTGTAACAATCTTTTATTGTATCGGAATTTACGGGTGAAAGTGACGAGGTGTGGCTCAAGTACAAAAAATAATAGACGAAAGGAAAGAAGTTTATTGAAAGCGTCGAGGACAAATGTGATGTTTACAATAACTGTTCATAAATGTTCAGCACATAAGCTATGATACCCTGCTGCAACCCTCTTTGCTGTATCACCAATTGGCTGTCGGAGAAAATAGTCAGCCGGATTCAAAACTTGCACCTACTGAAAATGCAAAAGGTGTAAGCGATTTTCGTTTAACACTCTACAAACGGTCTGAAGACTCACATTTACGTCATCAGCAACAGCTCTTGCACTTGATTTGGGTCTGTCATTCACAACGTTCAAGATGCTTTCTACCAAGGTTGGACTGCGAACAGTTCTTCGTTGACCAGCATCATGTCTGGTAACGTGGAACGAACGTGTTTCACGAAGTTGAAGTTGAAAAATTATGTGATCCAGCATTCGTTGATCAGGAAACTGCGCGTGATACATTCGTAAAGCAGCTCTGCTGTTACCGTCTGCTCGACCGTACATGTAATACATGTCTGCATTTTAGGCATACGTACAGTCTTCTACCGTAGAAGTCAGCACAACTTTGAATGGCGATTTCTCCTACTGAGATGTGCCATATTGAATGGCGGCTGGACATCTACTCCAACTACCGGCTACCTAACCGTTTCTCTTTTCTTTTATTTCTCTTGTTTCATTCCTATGCAATAAATGATTTTTACACAATGTCCTGTATCAACTCTTAAGGTTTGTACCATGACCTGTATGTGTCACTAACACAGTGTTTCTCAAACTGTGAGGCGCGCCTCCTTCGGGGGCGTGATAACTCTACATGGGGAGCGTGAGCATATTGAAAAGTCGAAAACAAAATGTTATTTAAAATTTTTTAATTTACTGAAAGTAAACAAACAAAACACTTTCTGATAAAATAAAATATAGAATACACATTTACACTGATATAATACACTTATAAATGTATTAGTACTGTACAATGTATATTTTATTATTAATTTAGCAATACTAAGTTAAGAACAAGTTTGATAATTATCAGTGACCCCATGGGTTTGTATTAACACTTATCTTCATAATTCATACGGTTTATAATTAATTCCTTAACTGCCGAATTAAAAGTTATGCGATTCGCTTACCACGTAGACGAGCGTATGTTGATGGGGGTTTTTTTGAGGAGGAGGAGAAAAGAAATGAATAAGCAAATCCTTTGAAATAAGTAAATCCTTCGCAAACACTGTAAAGGTCATTCCATTGCATTCCAAAGCCCTCGGAATAATTTTATGGATAGCCCTGCAGAGAAAAGATCGTACTTCGGAAAGACTTATATATACATTCAGAAAATTAATGCTTTGGCTGAGCGAGACGTTTATATACGTCGGGGGCACATACGAGGTTAAAGTCGTATTGTAGTTTTAGTGTCAAAGTAAAGTATTATTGAATTCACAATACATCGTTATTGTATGGATGGGGGCGCGATGAAAATGATGATTGAATAGTGGGTCGCGTATATTGAAAGTTTGAGAATCACTGCACTAACATGATAACACATTAAAAATTACAAAAGTTTACTTCTCTATTAATTCTATCAAATGAAACAAACTCTTCACTTAGATTTATGTTCACACAGTTTCCTCTACTATACTCCATTTGGATTTTTCCATTATAGATTATATTAAAAAGAGTACCACCTTTACATAAGCCCATATATATTTAATATAATTATATACTTCTATTATATCTTTCATTGTAATTTACATATGCAATAAACATTTATATGCATTTTAAAATTTGAATCCACAATAAATTATTCATCTATGTACTGCCATTAAAAATATTATATTTTCTCCTACATAAAATTGAAATTCGCATTTATATTTTCAAAAATGAAGATTTAGTCAGGAAATAAGAAAGTAAAAAGTAACTGAAGCGATTTAGTTTTCAATAATGTATAAACCTCAAGTTAATCATTACATTATATATATATATATACATATATATGCATCTATCTATCTATATATATATATATATATATATATATATATGACTACAAAAACAACTATAGAAATAATATTTAACGCAATTCCAGCAAGATATAGCATAATGAGTTATTCTTATGATTGATAAGTAATATCTTACCCGAGAATTCCGAATCACTTAACGAAATGATGCAATTTAGATATAACCGCTGCAAATGATTGGTATTAGTCTTGATGTTTTTTTCATTCATTCATAATATAAATGCATAGGATAAAATTTATATTAGTGCATTATAGTAATGACATAATTTTGAAATGTGCTTAAGAGCATTATATTGAAGTATATTGTGTTCGTTACTTAATTGTATAAAATTAAATTAGAGAACATATGTAAAATTTTCTTAAAATGTCATTCTTCAAGGTACACTATAATGCTCTTATAACGTACTTGTATTATTAATATGTTATCATGCGTTTTCTTTTTTATATATCATAAAGTATATGCATTGCATACATCATGGTCAAAATTTTGGACATCTATAAAATTTAATCTATTTAAAATATTGATTACAAGTTCGATCATAATTTTATTGCATTCATAGGCATAAGTTTCCTAATTTATTTGGTTCAAAAATTAATGTATTTAATGTTATATAAAAATTGTATAAACAAACTCACTCTATTTTCAACTATTTCCTTCTCATTTGAAAAAGGTTTGGTAAATTTACATTTCTCTTAGCGTTTTTTTTTAAATCCGTTTACTACAAGATTTACTCCATTAAATATTCTATTTCATATTTCTGCATCTATCAGTTAAATATCGATTTTGATTTTACTTCATATAAGAATAATATTACATCAGTTATACATAAATATATATTCATGTTGTATAATAATAGTGTATAAGGGTACTTCTCATTAATACTTTCTTTTATATTCTAATGTTCTATTATCATCTCATGACCCAAAATGCAGAACATACGAACTATGTATATATAATGAAAATTTTTATTTGTATTAAATAAAAAAAAATCAAATTTTTTTTTTTTTAACTTTTCAATTTTGAACGTTCATGAAAACTTTCATACCTTTTAATTATTATAAAAAAAAGATTTTTCTAAAAATACGTGATTTTTAATGTAACATATTTATAATTTTCTTACAAATATGTGATCTAAATTAATTTATAAACTTAGAAACCATTATACAGGTAATAATTCCCTGTATTTTTCTTTAAAACATTTATATTGAAAATATTTCGCTTGACCATTTTCATTTAATATTTATAAAATACTTAAAGTGATGTTTTACTTTAGCTTGATTCCATTATTAATGAAAAGTTCTCGAGAATTTAATTACAATTATATAACTTTTTGAAGCAAAATAGAGGTAAAATAACATGGAATCTATGCAAATTACAAATACGTTTCCTGAAAACTATGATCAGTGAAATGTTATATGCTGGACATCAAACTAATTCTGAATGCTAAATTATGTATTTTACCAACATCAGAGTTTGATACTGAATTAATTAAAAATATGAAAACGAATAACTTTAATATAATTTAATATATATCTAAGAGAATGATAATAATTTTGAAATTATTTGTAAACTGAACGAGAATCAAAATATATTTCAAATTGGAGAAATGAAAGAGAAAAAGCATACATGATGCCTGAAAAATTTAAATTATACTTTTATAGTTATTTTAGCAATATATGGCAATATAAGCAGGGCAAATTATTTAATTAAAATGTTTCTTAAACAGTTTATTGCAAAATTTTTATTATATTATGACTATATTTTTTATGATTTAATTTTCAATGCAACTTTCATTTGCAAGGTATAAAAGCAATATTACAAATACTGTTGAAAAGGGAATCTATAAGAACTAAATTAATGATATTCACTGAAAATTAGAAAGATAAAAAAAAAACAGATTTTATTTAACTTACCATAAAATAAAAATGGCCCATTTTTACATTAAACAGTAAGATAAATAATAAAAAGTCTTTAGATTAAAGTTGTTTTTTTAAAGTAAAGAAAAAAACCAGAAATTCGCGAATTTTATCATGATTTGAAGTAAATTAATAAATAAATGTAGTGTATGATAAAAACAGCAAATTAAATTTACCAAACAAACGAAGCAAATATTTTTTGTGATATTTATCAACTTTATTTTTGTAGCATATTTTTAAGAACAAATTAAAGATATTTAAATAACTGAATTTCATGTACTGCCTACAAAAAGATTATCTTAATTAGAATTAATAACTTTGATATTGTACGTTTTAATATAAATAATTTCTAATCATAAAAACTTATTATATATATATGCCTTTTCATTACATAAGAAAACTGGTACTATGCATACTTTGTAAACATTTTGAAATTATTATACATTTCAAGTGACTTATATGAATTGCATACTTTGATATAAATATATTCAAGGAATCAAAAAGAAACGAAAATATTATTCAAAAGACTTTCGATCTTTCAAAGGAATTAATGTAAAGGTTTTTTCAGAAGATTTAAGCGATTTTTTTAATATGATTAATCAATAGTGTACTCAATTCAAACTAAATATTAAAATGAGAAGATAAGTACTAAAATATTATCAAAATAAAATTTTAATCGATATATTTCTTTAATTCCTTAAACCTATCTGTAATTTAAGTATATATATATATATATATATATATATATATATATATATATACTGATAAATTAGTTAATAGAAAATAATACAAATGTTCATCATCATCAAAATTTTTCAATAGAATTTGAAAAAGAAATGATAGAGATGAAAACTTGTGCGAAATTCATAATATTTTGCCTTATTTGAATGCGTCATTGAGTAAAATATTCTTAAAAGACATAAATGTATTGTAAGTTTAACAGTTAAATCTTCCATAAGATTAAAAATATTTAATAGATATCCATTTATATAGTTTTTAATAAATATCCACTCCTAAATTAAAATATTACTGTCATAAATTATCAAGACTAAAGTATCGTTCTAATAGCAAACCATAAACAGCTATTATTTTTTCAATTCATTTACTGGCTAAAATCATAAAAAGAAAGAAAGAAATCGGACAAAACTACCATTAAGGCTCGACCCCCTCACTTTCCAGACAAACACAGGGAAAACATCCCATTGCATTTTCCCCTAAAGAAAGGGAAAATGAGCATCCCTGGATCCAACTCCGCATGCGTCACTCTGAAGGATGGTGAGATCAGAGTTTCTATCCTGTTTCTACTAGCAGTGGTCGAATCTGCCTACATCCGGAAGGTAGGAATCCGGCGTCTCTCTATAATTTCTTCTCTAAGAAGGAAAATGAGTTCTAGTTATTTCACCGCTCATCGCTCTCTGATCTGGAGGATGCAGGGATAAGGCT
>BMAV01001853.1:760446-774656 GCA_019973955.1 Trichonephila inaurata madagascariensis
ACAAAACACTTTCGTGCAGCATGGGCATCACATATCACGCGACAATATACATTTGAATTTATATTAAATGAAATTAAAAGTAACACGCAAGGCAGCTAGTAAATGAAACGAACATTTTCTCATCAACTTGTTTTTCATGGATTGTAATATAATTTACATGGTATAACAATATATCTCATGATAATATTTGTAGAATATTTTTGTCATATTATTGAGGCATAAATGATGTTATTCTAAATATAATCAAGGTAATTAGTAATGCAGAAAATCTCCTACTGAAATGCTGTACACTAAAAGCATATCCTTATGCGATGGAAGCTTGTAATTGTTAAAAAACATTCGTCTCTGTGATTTCTTTTTCTTTAATTAGATATCCTTTGATTTCCAGAGTTAACTTAAGAGTTTATTTTATTCTTCTTCTGAGTAATCTGATAGCCAACTTGCAAGGAACAAGAAAGTCTAATCTGTGAGGAATCGATTTACAAAGAAGCGATTCTGGGTTTCAGAATATTTTTTCCAATGTATTGGAAAAAGAAAATTAGAATTTGTACAGAAAAATCTTTATTGCAAATTAGATTATAAATCAGTTCCGAATTCCTAAAGAATGATTATTTCTCTACTTATTAGAAATTTTTAAGTAATCTAGTGTAACTGTTTTACATAGAATAAAATATATGAAACATTAAGAATGCAATAATAACATTTAAAGACTTAAAATAACAGAAAAAATACATGAATGGAAATTTATAGATTAATTATGAATTTTTACATTGGATTAATCAGATATGTTAAAGATTATAAAACATTTTTACCTGATTGTGTTTGGATAATCCAATTCAGAATTTGATTATAAAACGTGAAAGAAAAATGATTCATACTTGGGATCTATTCTAGTGTAATAAACGTTGCTAAATTTCTTTTAACTCTATCATTTTTTTACAATTCAACTTCGTAATACAATTTTAATTTTATTATCGGCTCGCTTTTATGAATTTAAAAATTAATAGATCGAACCTAGAAACAATTTTTCTCTCTAAAATGTTCAATTACACTAACAACAATTTTCAATGTAAATTATATAGTACTTTTATAAGTATTATATAATTTATAAGTATTCATAGATTTTTTTTTAATTTTAAAGAGAGAGAATACCGTTTCTATTTAACTTTATTTTAAACCAAATGATCAGATTATACATAAAAGAAACATTTAAATAATTAAAAATGATGCTATTAATGTTTTTTTTTTTTTTAAAAAAAAAAAAAAAATTAAATAATTCTTTTAGCTTTGTAATTTGAGAAAACCTTGGTCTAAAGTTAAATTGTAATATTTTATGAGTTATGTTGTTTGTTTTTATGAGTTATTTGATACAGAGTAATTAAAGCATTTTTAAATAGTTAAAAATTGAAGGAATATTCAGTTAAATACTCATGATTTGCTGCTAGTATATCAATTGAAAAAATAAATTAATTTTTACTACTCAAAGAAAAAAAAATTGAATTTTTCTGTCAACTCTCAAATAAACAAGTTTTAACAAACATGCATCGTTCATAATCTATAAAGATAAATATATATTTCTATGAAAGTTAGGTATTTCCAGTTAAAAGTTTAGTACAGCTGAACAAATAGATGCTTAGGAAATTCACCAACAAACAATTTCATAATTTAAAAAACATATTAAAAAAAAGGCACAACTAAGATAAATTTAATTTAAAAAATTATTTTTAGCATGTTCCATAAACCGCAAACCTACTCATTGAAGTATAAACAATTTAAAACACAATATATTTCAGAGGACTGTAATAAACCTAGAGTATATTTTAAATAAAAAATTACAGTCAATAGTCCATCAATCAATGACAGAACCAAATGAATTGAAGATAGTAGGCGAAAAAATGAATGTATTTTTACTTGTGTGTTATAAATTTCACAATTATAGCTGACTGTACCACTGTCAAAGTTCATGATTAACAACAGCCACTTAAATCAATTAAATTTAAATTTAAAAAAACTGTAAGTTAAACATCAAACTTACTTCTTAACGAATGTATAATTACTCTTTTTTGCAAGTATTAAAAAAAGTGTAATGTTTGAAAAATAAAAGTTCTAACATCTTTGCCCTCATTTCAATTTTTAGAAAAGGCTTGGTCAAATCAAATTCAATGAATATATCATTTTTATATGTTAAAAAATGTTGTATATGTTTTATGAAACAAAAACCTCACTAAGGGCATGAAAGGCAGAAATCAATCTTTTAATATAAATACATAAAAACGAGTAAAAATTACATATTATTAATTCATCCATTTTTGTAGTAAAATCGAAATTCTAAGAATAAATTGAAGGACAGCTAGTAAAATATTTGAAAGAAATTCGACATATTGTGTAGTCAGCAATACTTTCTATGGAGGATGTGAAGTTATAAAAGTATATTATTACAAAATTATTTTTTGTATGTTTGAAGATATATAAAATCTAATTTAAGACTTCTCCCTGGAATGTATTTAAAACAAATTGTCAGTCAGCTAACAACATTTGTTTCGTTGCTACTGATTATATAATAATGACGTAAGACATTCACTAAAAAGAATAAAACTATGCATTTCCATTTGTAAAATAATGTGAATACAGATAGAACTTGGAACTGAAATGCAAAGAATATGTATTTGTTTTTTCTGGTTTAATCTCAAAATCTTATTTTTGAAATCAGTCATGCCAGGGAAAATATTAATCAAATTTAATGGCTAAATCTGAAAATAAATATACTAGTAAGTTAGAGATATTTCATATCCTGTCAATATAAAATTATTCCTCATAAAAAGTAACAAGTTTATTCATCTTTAATGTCTTAGAAAAAAAAATCACATTTTTTAAGATACAACCACACCTTTAGAGATAGTCTGAACCACATGAATAGCTAAATTTTGCAGATTATTTTTGTAAATTAACATTGGATCACACAAATATTTAAATCAATATCATCTAGCGCAGTGCTTCTCAAACTTTTAATATTTGCGACCCAATATTCCATTCATTCAATCATATTATTCATCGCTCTCCCCTCCATACTACACATCAATGTATTGAATTCAATAATAATAAACTTTGATGCTAAAGCTACAATACGACTTTGATCTCTTAATTGCCACTGACGTATATAAATGTCTCTCCCAACTATAGTGTTAATTGGCCCGGAAATATATATACGTCTTCCCGAAGTACAATTTTTTCTGTGCACTGCTATCAATAAAATTATTCATAAGTTTTTGGACGGAAATTAGAGAACCTTGACACTGTTTGCAAAGGATTTTCTTTTATAAGTATATATTCTTTATGCCTTTTGGCGGCCCCCCCAAGGCATCACATACGCGTGGTTACGAGGAAAACTGTGGCATTGGGGAGCGAATCGCTTAACTATTAACCGGCAGTTAAGTAATGGATTATAAACTGTACAATTATCAAGATAAGTGTTAATTTTTGTATATAATTTTGTGTATGACAAGCCCATGGTGTCACTGGTAATTATTAAACTGGTTCTTAACTTAGAATTGTTAAATTAATTTACAAAATATATTATGCAGTACTGATATATTTATAAGTGTATTATATCAGTGTAAATATGAATTTTATTTTTATTATGTCCCCGAATGTATTTTATTTGATTACTTTCAGTAAATTAATAATTTTTTCTAAATAATCTTTTGTTTCCTGCTTTTCAAAATTCTCGCGCAACCCTCGTAGAGTTATCACGCCCCTTTAGGGGCGAGGAATACACCACAGTTTGAGAAACGCTGATCTATCTAAAAAGATATGACTAAATGTAATGTACTGTTAAATTGATAGAGCTTCGAATTACATACTCACCGAGTCAAAGTATTGATTGGAAGAGTTATTGAATTAGAAACAAATGTAAAAATATATAATATACTTAAAAAGATGTGCATATATATACATATATATATGTAATATAATACATATGTATATATATAGACATATATATTTTATGTATAATATTATATGTGTATATATATTACATATATATATATATAGTGACGTAACGTACACTCGCACAAAGCTGAGGGCCCAAGGCCGGACTGATGCCAGGTACGTACCCTATGTGAAATCCGGCTTGCGGCCCAAAACTTGTCTTTGCAGGGGGTTCCTAATATAGTCCATTACGCCACTGTATATATATGAAAGAGATGTGGCAAAAAAGGTATGGGTTTTCAAGACAAAAACGATTCAGGAATGCTTGGTAACTGCATTTTCCTTTACTCACGATTATTTTAGGCTTCTAGATTGAAGAAATAATACTTGTATTTATATTAGAGCAATACCTTCAACAAACATAAAAGCCGCTCGAAAACATGAAACCACGTGAATGATGGTTTGGATGAAAAAAAGAAAAAGCATTCCTCTTTCAATACAAAAACTCAAAACTTTCTCTAACTTAAGTAAATCATAGGGTATTTAAAATATCTTATGAAAACATAATAAATATATAAATTGAGTCTCTGAAACACAATGGGCTGGCTCCAGAGGATAATAAATTATTTCGTTTATTTACTGAAAAGTTGGAAGACATGGAACTTCTAGAAAACTTAGATTCCACTTAATTTATTACTCATATTAAGAGAGCAATTAGAAATAATTAAAAATAGCTTGATATCTTGAGGGCTCAGAATATATATCATTTAAAGAATTAAAGACACAATAGATGAGATTTAGAAAAAATTGATCATGATATATATTTATAAAGTGAGTGAGTTAAATTGTAAGAACTGCACTCAAAGAATTACTGCGGCGGTTAGCTCAAATCAACTTTAATTCATCGTTTCTCAATTCAAACTCATTAAAAATTAAAACAGATTCAAATTCTTTTACACTCAAATTGTTCACAGTTACAATTATATCAAAACTGCTAATAGTACAGAAATAACGAGAGGTTTGCGCGCGCAGACATTGGCATCTGCTTTCTTCACCGAGCTGGCAGGCTGATTGATTAAATAAGTATTCACTCGGCAAAAAGAGTGCGCACTATTGTCCATCTTTTTGCCATTCGTTACAAGATAGATAAAAATAAATTAATTTACATATATTTATAAAAACGTTGGAATATATATATATATATCAATTATATATACAGTTCTATAAAGCAGCTCAACTTACAGGCTTCCTGTATATGTTGTAAAATAATTTAGATTCAAAATGTAAATTTGAGAGATGCAACAATTAATTTTATTAGTTACTATGGATTTTTTTAATTATGATGGTTTCGATACGCGGATGAATATTGCTCATATATTTACATGCATTTATTTCAACATTCTACAAGCTAAAATATTTTGACAAGGTGTGTTCTATATATAACTTCCTCTTAATCTTAGGGATGATGATGATGTCGCATTCATGACGAGACCAAATCAGACAGTACCATGGGCCCAGATGACTGTTCTGGTCTAGTAACCTAGTAAAACTGGAGTTTAAACTTAGTAAATAAATCTATAAACAAACATCTATAAAAAACATTCTTTATTTACGTTTGATAAGAAATAAACGAAATATTTAAATTTTCACTTCATTTTAGAGGTACAATGTTAATTAACTTATATATTCTCCTTTTTTAACAATATATTTAATTAATACTAATTATAAGAGTGATATGCTTTCTCTATCATTCGTTTAAAGTTAAATAGTAATAATTATGTTCATAAAGATAATAGTATTAAATAATTAACTACAGCAAATGTGTATTTAATTTTTGATGCTGTCAAAAATTTAAGGTAAATTTAATGAAAAAAAAAACTTTAAAAAACGTGATGCGTTCTTCAAAGTGATAACAAAAACTTCAAAAGCCAAATAATTGCTGTGATACTCTTTAAATAGTTTGAATACTTTGGATGTTAAAAATAGGATCGAAATTTCGGATGTCTGAGAAAATTCAATTATTTGCGTTTCTAATAAGTTTTTTCCTCTGGAGAATTCTGCCTTTTCCATGTTCAAAATTTTTCCGTTTTGCGATGAAATCAGCTTTTTTTTTAAATATCTAGAATTTCTTTTCATTTCTTTTGAATAATTCTCGACATTTACAAACTATTTCTGAAATAGTGTTTATTTTTCCTTTATTTAGAAACATTTATTTATTTATTTTTATTTTGAGACTTCAAAAAATACAAATGTTTAGATTATACCAAAATACACTTCCTCCTATCATTAATTTTATTTCATATTTTTGATATATAAATATTTATTTTATTTTACTTTCACAGAAATGATTACTACTTTGATGGATGATACTTCAAAAATAATCTCATATTTTTAAATCTAAAAGCTCATTTTTTTTTGTCAAACATTTCATTTCAATTTGCTTTTTCATTGCTTATTTCTTCATTGGTAACTTAAACTATTTTTAATTTCACAATTCAACGAAATCCATTTTAAAAATAAAATGAATACAAGAATGAAAAATATAAATTTCAACTTAAAATTCTAGAATAGTTTTATTTTCTTGATTTTTGTTTGATAATATTATTAAAGCGAACATATAAGTAGGATTAAGTTATTTATTTATTTAAAAAAACTATAATAAGGTTATTTTTTAAAATAATGCTGCATAGTTCTATTTAAATATTTTTCACGAGAGCAGCAAAAGTATTTTCGAAAAATGTTGTAGTTATCAATTTACTTTACAATGCCCTGTTTTTTCATGTTTAGTTTTAAATATATTATCTACATACCTGTTTTTGCTTAGAATTTTATAAACAAGTGTAATTGATTCCCAACTGTGTAAAAACTCCTGGGGCAGTTAAAAAATATTTTTATGTAGCGAATATTTCCTTTATGGCATGAAACTAGTTTTTCAGGTACACCATTAATTCATCTTTCTATTGTTATAATGTTTATCTATACTGCCATTTACATTTCATGCAAAACAAATTCTAAAATGTACTGCATATAAGGTGATTTATTATACGAAAGATAGCATAGATTTCCATGTAAAGAAGAAACGCTGGCATTTTCTTCGAAATAAAAATGAAAAAAGTGCGCTTTTTTTATACATGTAGTGCACTCACAGTACTAAAATATTTGTTTTCTAGAAAATAATACTTTTCGATAAATATTTAAGGGATTGAAAAATTGTATTTTAAACAACTTGGTCCCTGTCATTTTATATACCTAACCAGGTATACAATAAAATTTACAATCGTAAGATATAAGATTTAATATATATATATATATATATAATATTTATCTTTGTCTTTAATGGTGAAATAAGTAATGAAGTAAATCAAACAGCTTATTCGAACAATAACGTAAGGGAAGTCAGTCCCTTAATAGAATTATTTTTGCTTACTATTTAATGCAGCAAATCTGTAGGATACTATACTACCAACATTTTAAAATTTAATTAAAGTAGTTATTTTTTTTATTCTTTTAGTTTTTTTTTTCAAGTTGTTATACCAAGAGGCATTAAAAAGGTTTAAGAAATGTACATTTTAAAGAATAAATTTGAGAAAGGATGTAGTATACTTTTAAGGTATATGATTAGTTGCGGGGACATTTTATCTATTTATTTATTTTTTTTTTTTGAAAATTTGCCGACAACACTTATCTTTAAACTCATTTTTGTTTAATCTCATTTTTGTTTAATCATAACTAAAGACTTATAAATATAACAAAGAAAAATTTTTACCAATGCATTTTTTTAAGAAAATAAACAATTTTGGATTAAAATTAGGCATTTATTGACATTATTAGAAATACTGTAAAATAAGTTATAATGCATAAAATAAGATGTCTTAAAATTTTACTCTGAAAATGTTTACCTACGCAATACATTTTCTTACTTGAATAAATTCTATTTATCACAAAATTAGGGGTCTAAAAGTGCAACAAAAAATGCAAGTGTACATTTATCACAAAGAACAACCAATCGTAAATGTGTTTTTTTTTAATTTGTAGTTCATATTTTAACAATAAATAAAGATACAAAATTTCAGGCAATTTATTTATATCACGCTTAACAATCAATAAAATATGGATATATCTGTTTCGAGAAAAATGCATTTAAGGGTTTAAACTCAAATCCATAAGAAAATATACTTCTAAAAAACCTACAATCTCTTTTTTTAAAAGAATAACCTCTTCTTTCTTAATTTCTTAACCTCTTAACCCATATTAGTATTACATATGTTTCTAATTATTGCTTTTTTATTTTTGTATCAATTTTATACACTCAAAATTTTTCCCTTAAATTCTAAATACATAGTTTGTTGAAATACAAATTAGATTGCTGTTATAGTAGATTCATTGATCTGAATACTAATTCAAAACTCGAAAAATAAAGGCTGATTAATAGCACTGTTAATAAATATAAATACATCTTATTACTAAACATAATTATATAATACACACACACAATATACGTTTATATAGCTATTTTTTGGCTTAAGGCACATCAATCAAAATTATTGAAAAATTCTGATTCAATCGGAGATTTAAGTATGGAATATGTTTGTATAACAATGACTGAATAAAGTACCATATCTTGGATAAAGAATGAAAGAAATAAGGGAACAAACTCTGACGGAAGAGCCAATCCGACATCGAATTTGACGCATGAGGTGTTCAAATGCGTGATGGCAGTGAAGAATATGAGAAACGGTCATGTAAAAAATATTCTTTGAGAAAATAAAAGTATAAAAAGGTGAAAGAATGGGCAGAAAGAACACCGCTCAGTATTGGGTAGAAGAGAAAATTTTTTAGAAGTGATGGGTAGATGGTCAATGTAAGTGGGAGTGTCAAACCCAGCTGGGGTTTTTCGGAACTCCAAGAGAAATGTTTTTTTTTAGCATTCTTTCGAATAAAACATTTACTGTTTAGTTTAAAGGAAAAAAATGAGGATGGAAAAGAAAACTGAATCGGTTCTCGAGTTTCTCAGTTTGTTGTAAATTCGAAGAAGATGGCTGTATTTTTATCACGCGTTTTTTCATCATTACTTTTCTTTTTTGCTCCCTTCATCAACTGCTTGACAATAATGCTTGCTTCCTTGCCATTAGATGCAATATGATTAGGCACATCTAATTTTAATTGAAAAATAAAATCAAGCTGTTTATTTTTTCACCTGTTTTATTCAATTGTTTTATACATCCATATGTTTTAAACAGTACAATGGACTACTATTGCATCCTTAATCGTTTGTATTACCTAAATCAGACTTTAACGTAAAAAAAATGTAAAACTAATGAAGGTTTAATTCATTTGGAAACTTGTTACGAAACATAGTACTATATAAATGTTTTCAGAAAAATTCATTTATTATTTATCTTTATCTAATGCATTTCTTGATTTCATCATTTTTTAATTTTTTTGAATTTCTTTAAGATTAAATCAAATGAGCAAGTTTTTTTGAAATTGTAACATTTATATTTTGGTGCTAAATTGCACGTTTATTCATTAAATTACGCAAGTACACAGATAACCTAAATTCCAATGCTTAAATCATTAAATACATTACTATGACTGAAATGGATTATAAAATCTTGCACTTTCTAGAAGATGTTAAAAATAAATGCTCAATATTTTACTAATAAAAATCATTTATCACATGTATTTTGCTCCAAATTAACTCTTTTGTAAAATGTATATACTAATTTGGTGAACAATAACAGGGCTGTGCTGGTTAATTTAATTATTCTTAAATATTATAGGGTAGTTTTCAATTTAATTTGTGTAGCAGAAAATTCCAGTTAGATTTCACACTGTGATTACTTTTTATCAAATACTGCGCAAAACACAAATAATATTAAATTATAAAATTTCAAAAAAAACAAAAAAAAAAAACATAGTCTTTGAATCTAGAGAAAGTAATACGTTTTCAATCCCCTACATTAAATACAGAATTTTTTTTTTACTGCATAAAAGTATTAACATATAGTTTTAATACTACAGTAAAATCCGGCGTATAACGCGCACCTATACTTTCAAGCTGCGTTTTTTTAGTTTAAGGTATATTCGCCGTATAACGCGCACCCTCTTCTTTGCGATAGAAACTGAAATGTTAGTATACAATGAGTTCTTATGCTTTGAAGTAATTTATTCGAGGTATTATCCCAAACTTTTGAAAAAAATAGTGTGCTTCTAAAAAAAAACTCTGTTAGTTCATAAGGCATGTTATTTCTTTTAAATAAACAGTACTTCGATATGTGTAATTCGAATTTTTTTTTATACTCATCTCTTTTGTTATTTTTAAAGCTATTGTTTTTATACCCGGTTAATAACACGCACCCGTAAATTTCGATCTTATTTTTTGTGTTAAAAGTGCGTATTATACGCCGGATTTTACGGTAACTTATATTTTTTTTCAAAAGTTTAAATTAGTTTGTTTTTTTAATTTCAGAAACATAACTTAATTGTCTTTGATACACTTACAAGTACGAGTACTTCAACTGCTGTTAAATATAAAACAATCTATTTTTTTAAAATTAATTTCAGTTTAGTATACAAACGAGCAATATGCGAATGTAACGTTATTAATTAATTGAAAACCGGCAGTACATTAGTATAAACCAATCTATTACATTTAATAGTGAATCACTTATTTCTCACTAATGCTTTATCCCTTACTTAATTAACTAACGTACAGAACATACAGCATGTACAGTTAATTAAATTTACTCAATTAAAAAAAAACTATAAACTGAATAGAATATTTTCCAAAACGGTGCATTTTCAAAATTCTTCGAGCTGGAGCAATAATGCATCTAAAAGGCGCTAATGATAATCAACGATAATTAAAAGTTTTCCCACTTTTTGAAGAATGCGTGATCGTTATTCGCATGTAATTGCCTATCCGGAAACCATTTGTCACCCCTGATACCATCCATTCGAATTTAATGCTTTTAAATCTCGGAAATACCATAACTCCTTTTAAGAAATAAGGGTAGGTGTGGTGCATTCCAAAGCTATTGTGGAAGTCAATGGTGTATGTCATTTATTAAAAATGATTTCGAAGCAATTTCCAGATATCTCTTGATTAATCACGGGAATTCATTGGCAATAAATACTGTAAATACAATTTTCGGGAATCGCAGATCTATTTTGAATTAAACTCTTTACTCATTTGAACATATTTAGTTATCGTGTTTTCATAATTTTTATGAGAATCAAGTGGTATTAAGTCTTTTTCCTTGAAGATTGCGAAAATATACAAATACTTCGAACAATTGTTAAAAGCAATTTATCTTGAAGTCATTGTTTATGTATAGTCAATGTACAAGGACTCCATCTATATAAATGATGCCAGTAAGGATTTTATATAACAAGGGTAATAAGGGGAAGACATGTATATAGTTTGAAATGTTAATATTCAGTTATGATGCGTGTTTTCTTTAAGGATTAGAATAAATGTTAAATTGAATAAAATTATAAATACAACTTATTCTAATGAAAAACGGTTAAATTTAATTTTGCATTGTTTACTATTCAGTATAAATTTTGAATTTACTTTGAATTGTGAATATTACCATAAAACGTGTGGACTATTTGATAGAATTATGTCTTTCTTGAAGCAAAAGGCGTAATTTTTTATCTTGGTCATAAAAATAATATGTAAAATAAAAGTATCAATAATGTCACTAGACAGTTTATCGAAAATTAATACGACAAATCATCTCATGAGCTTCATTTACACATAGGCTTCATATCAACTTGATCCACACAATGAAATTTCTAATGATACACTACAGACAATTACAGTATACAGATCTATTCAGTGATATCTATACTTCATTTAGCTATAAATATTTAACAAACAGACAAAACTACTGAAACAAGAGTGATTGTTCTTATAAACATTATTTTTCTATAAAAGATTTTAGAAAATAATCAAAATAGTATTAGTAGAAATTATTTCTACCTTTTTAGTCTCTTTTTCTTCATTTTTTCTATTTCATGAAAAAGTTACCCCTACAATTCATATTATGCTTTCCTTTTGTCATTATTTGGAAATATATTTAGAGACACAATATATTTTCTCAATGTGTTTTAGTCCTAAATTAGATCTGTATAATAACATATAACCATTAATAAGTATTAATAGCTTTTAATGTGTTTCTTATCATTGGTAAAGCAAGCAAAACGAATCATTTTTGAACATTCATCATTAATAAGCACATACCGATAAAAAGCATCTTTAAAATATAAATATCTATGTTATATTGTTATATCATGTGCACGATATGTGAAGTGTTTCAAATCAGAAAAGGGGTAAGTTCGTTACTTTTATTTTATGATAGGACAATTAAATTGCGTATCCGTCTGTTTATACAATGCTGGATTTTATATGTATCAATTATTTAATTGAAATATATTCTTAAGGGGACACAGTACGATTCAATTGATAAAAATCGGTCAAAAAATCAAATATAATTTTTCTAGCCTAAATTATTCTTTATATACTTTTCTATAACCTCACGAAATTTGAAAACTCTAAACTTAAAAAACGCCGAATTATGAAAGCTTTTACATTCATTTTTATTCACATCCCTAGGGCAAATCAAAAATTTAAACTTACTTATCTCAGAAAGGTAAAATAACTAGTTTGTCTTCATTTTAAATGCTAAGGCTTTTTTTCTATTGTGCCTAATGCTTTGAATTTTTCTTACCCATTGCTAATAGTACATGTAACAAAAGTTGGTATGCTATTTTGAATCAAAGCAATACTTATTTTTTAAAAAATAATTGAAGTTAGAATTTGCAATTTTTTTAAGGAATTTTCAATAAGGATTCATAAAAAGAAGTATTGTACAAATACCAAACATGTTATCGCAAAACCCATACCAACTTTTGTTATACATAGTTGGACGTACTTGTAAATCAAATTTCATGTGTGTACGTCAATTTTTGTAGGAGGAGTAGCATTTTAAAATCACTTCAGAAATTTTAGGTTTTTTCCTTAAAGAATTAAATTGCTAACTTTTATTGAAATTTTGAGCACAAAATCTGTTTTACATAGTATACGCACATAGGAAGCAAACAAAAAAATTTTGAAAATTCTTAAATTAAAAATTTTTGCTTAAATCGTACCATGTCCCCTTAACCTCGAAGAAATAGGTTTTCGTATTGTATGAATCAGTCTGTTTTATAGTATTTATTTACAAAACACCCTATCATGAGTGAAAAAGATCATGAAATACATCTCAATAAAGCAAAAACTAGGCAAAATGTTGACATTTCAAGATGAATCTGTACCAGTTTTCTTCATATGGACACGATCTGACTTCGTTGTATTGAAGCATGAATCTGAAGTCTTCTTGACAGCCAAATATTTCATCTTTCCCGTAATGTTGGTAATATCTAATGCTTTGGAATTCCAAGATAATATTCTTTAAATGAGAAAACCTTCATCTGTGTTGAAAGCGAATTGTTTGATGGAGCAGCAATTTTGTCGTGAATAAAAGGACGGTAAAACACGATAAAGTTCCGACGTAATTGATGCTTTAAGCATTTTTTTTTCATTTCCCCCTAAAACGCTCAAATAAGCCACAAGGAAAGAATGTTAAGTGATTCGACAATTCGAGACTGCTTGGGGGAGTGGAATAAGAATGCCAATAGCACTGTTAAAGTAACATCATGAATAAATTTTCAGTGCTTTAAACGATTATTTTAGATAGCATTTCTTTTTCTCATTCATCACTGATACTCTATATTCAGATCTTCTATAAGAAAGTACATTAAAAAAATAGTTTTTTGAAGGGATTTGCCTCGAATGCAAACTTTGGTGTATTTTATTAATTTTGTATTAATTTTTCGTAATTAATATGGCAAATATATTTGCTTCCTTTAAATTATGGTTAGTTATATATTTGTAGAAGTAATAATGTGCACTTACAGTTATAGTAACCACATTCAGATTATTATTTTCTAAGTTTCAATGCTATAACACAAGAAATTTAACAGAAAGTGAAGGTTTTTATTAATGCAGCTCTAATTTGATTCTTTAGTTGCAATGATGTTTTCATTTTCTTAAAACTTCAAAGTATTTTGATCCAATTTTTGTACCTCTTGTCAGCTAAAAATGATATATATATATGTGTGTATGTGTGTATGTATGTATATATATATATATGTATATATATATATATATATATGCATGTATGAATGTATATATATATATATGTATATATGTATGTATGTATATATATATGTAT
>BMAV01001853.1:774756-798282 GCA_019973955.1 Trichonephila inaurata madagascariensis
ATATATATATATATATATATATATATATATATATATATGTATATTAAATTACTGCATTGAGATATGTCACATATAGAGATTGCAATACCGGGATACCGAATACCGGTATTTGGAGCAATACCGGTATTCACAAGTTCAAATACCGGTTTTTCTTAAAATTGTCTCTACTGTATGTTCATGGATCACTAACATTGCAAAATAATATACGTTTTTATTTTTGTGTCTCCCTAACGGGCGAAATTAATTAAACTGTGAATACAAAGTTGTATCGTGCAGTCAAGAGAAGTGATAAAATATGCGAATCATCCAAAGAGGCGGGTCAAGAATATCCTGTTATAGCTCAGAGCAATACTGTACACGCTCAGGATCCGTAGACTGATATTCATATCTGTGAAAACAACGTCGTAATTGTGAAGAAAGTGTGTAATATTTTGATATTTTTTTAAATTGGTGAGTTTGTTATTCACACTGTATTTGCATATCATACTTTAGGGTTCAAAATATTTTTATATTAATTATATATATATATATATATATATATATATATATATATATATATATATATATATATATATATATATATATATATATATATATATATATATATATATATATATATATATATATATATATATATATATATATATATATATATATATATATATATATATATATATATATACTCATAAATAATAACCCATAATAATGATTGAGAATAACTTTAAAGAACATAAAAAATCAGTTGATAATACTTCGGTTTGGTTTCATTATTTATATGATGAAAAGAATATAGTGGCACAAAGTATAAAATGCTATAGTGTTAGTAAAATGAATGAAAGAAGTACAAATGGGGACTCCATACACATTTAAAAACGAAATGTGATACTAAATTGTTAAAGAGGAAAAAATCTCATTGCGATGAAGATACAGATTTTGGTACACTTTTTATGCCCGAGCCATCATGGATTTTAGATTATTTTGTGAAAAGGTAATTCGCGGTTGAAATTATTGCACAAAATTACGTTCCAGGCTGAATGACAGTGTAATGGATGCATTGTTTTTTTTTAAGTTCATATTTAAAAAATTTGTACTAGTATCACAGACTGAATAGCGATATTTACATTTTTTTGTGATTTAAATAAATAAGATGTTCCTTTATTTTTTTGTGTGTGTTCCTTATGTACTGTTATATAATTTATAAGTTACAAATTATTTTTGTGATATTTACACTCTCTAATAAAACTGGCAAATATAAAACAAATAAACACCTTGCGTTTTCGTGCTTTTTCTAAAATTTCTGATACCAGTATTAAAACTGATATCCCGGTATTAAGATCTAAAAATACCGGTGTTGAACTTATGGTCCGATATTGCAATCCCTAGTCACATATTTACATATGAAGTAGAAGAAAATAATTTCAAAATAGTTATTATTATTCTGAATATTACTACTAATATCTACTCATGCATAAAGTAGAAAAATCTTTAAAAAGTATATTGTTAAATAAAAAAAACTGGTATTGTTTAAATACATCAAAAAATATTTTAAATATTGAATTATGATTATGTTTTACATTGATTTCAAATAAGTTAACTTGTTTCTACTTAAAAAAAACACCTCCTTAGAATACGATTACTTGTCATTAATATTTTATATAGAAACATAAACATTACAAATATATAAAAAGGAGATAAATTTCTCTTCAAATATTCGTTTAGTAACAAATGTATTGAAAGAATATAATATGTGTATAGACAGAGCCTTAATGGATATTTAAATAAGAATTTTTTTTATAGAATTTCCCTAAAAGAATAATATAAAATTTTTTTTTCATTTTTTTGACTTAGAAAACAAAGATTACATTGCAGTTTTTAAACCTTATTTTGTAAAATTAAGTGCATTAAATTTTTAAGTAAAACATATTTCAATAGTTAAGATTGTTTCTACCACTTTGAAGTATATTCCCATTTTCTTACTCGTCACTCACCCAGCTCCTAAAACACAGCTCTCGCATTAAAAAAAGGTATCGATATTTTTTTTAAAAAATATTTCTAAAAGACAGTACTGTATTCATACGCATACTTACATTTTTTTTTAACGTTTAATATGTTACGACAAATATTATAAACCAAAGAAGTACAAAATATAGAAGTATAAAGTATAGAAGTATAGAAAGTGTAGAAATATAGAAGTATAAAAATATTATATCCGATCTTCTTATAATTTGAAGCTAGTATCTTAAAATTATATGAATAATTTAAGACATTACAACTAATAAAAATTACAGAAAATCAGATATCATTGTGTGTGTGTGCTGATTTAAATTCATATACATATCTGATTTTAAATTATTTTAGTAAATCATTTGTTTTAACCTATTTTAAAATGTACTTATTAAAATCGAAATTTTATTTCTATTTTAGAAATTGTTTAATGAAATATATATACTAAATCAACTCACCACTGGGGTTTATTTCAATTGTTTGACTTGAGATAATAATAAAAAATAAGTAAATAAAGTACACATTATTTACTTTTTTTTTATTTTGTGCGAAGGAAGTTACAAGAGCAAAGAATATTGTCATGAGGCAGCAATGAGTTAAAGACGCCAGCATATGTATAGAAAGATGGAAGTTTCTAAAGCAATTCTGAAGAACATTTTATTAGTTTTTGAAATCACATTCAACCAGAACTTTTCTTAAATAACGATAGTCGAATAAACCAATTTCAATTTGCTACAACTAGCACCGTCTAGCTGTTTTCTTTGGTTCAACTCGTTAGCTCAGAGTGTAGACCACGGGCTACACTGCTTGATTACGTTATAAAATCAATACTATGAATTTGGCAGGCGATCGAATGGCATACTGCCTACAGTCTATGCCATTCTACAGTAGGGTTAAAGGAATATTATACTATCAAATGAATATTGTATAATATTATATCTATTTTTTTCTTATATTTGCCAAAAAATAAACATTATTATATTTCATTATTGTTTGAATTGAGTTGTTTTAAGAGAAAAATTCATTCGCGAAAAAAAAAAATTATTATAACACGGGAAAATAAGCAAATCGTCAACTTTGAAGATTTTTTTGAGCCATTGCGTTTTATATTTTTTTTAAAAAAAAATTAAACACATCTCAAAATTTTGCACCCTTCTGTTATAATTTACCCAGTGATTTCTGCAGATACTGTGATCGAGTTCCAAACATGTTTGCATTACATTTAATTTAAATTCAGCAAATATTTTATTAAGTTTATAAAACGTATAACAAAACTAAAAATTAATGCAATAAAAACTGAAAAATTGGAGAAAATTAATAGCTTAAATTAAAATTTGCGAAATATTTCTCCTGCAAAATGTACAAAAATACACACATTTATTCAAGGATTTAAATAAATTTTCTTTTAAGAGGTAGGTACAATTTTGAGGTATTCGACTACGTTCGGAACCGTGGTTTTAAAAAAGCGCATAAATGGATACTTTTCATTATATATAGTATTACTTAGATTAAAATACATGTATAAAATTGTTTTAAGGACATTTTGACAAAAGACCATTATTTAAATACAATATTTCGGCAAACAAGTAACTTAGAATAAACTTTTTTTCAGAATTTTCTCCTTTTGTGAAAAATGCTTCTATTATAATAAAATTTTGCATCTATATAGATCAAACCTCTGTACAGAGGCTCAGCTACGACTTTTGAAAAAGTCATATTATTTTCAGAGTTACAACCCATTGAACTAATTATCGTCGTTTTTTTCTTCAAATTTCTCCCCTCTGTTGTTATAAGACATGGATAAACCCACTTCTAAGCTATATATTTCAAAAATTCTAGTTTAGCCTCTGTTCAGAGGTCTGAGCCATATACAGGCAAAATATTATTATAATAGAAGCATTTTTCATAAAAGGAGAATATTTTAAAAATGGGTCACATTCTATGTTCATTTTTTGTCAAAATATTGTACTTAAATATTTTTTTATTGTAATACTATTCTTAAAACAATTTTATACACATTTTTTAATCTAAGTGATACTAAATATTATAAATATTATCTATTTATACACTTTTGCAAAATCACGGTTCCGAACGTAGTCGGATACCTTAATAATTTCTTTTCAAAAAGAAGCCAATGGATCTAAAATAATGATATTGATACCGACTTGGTCTAGAAAAGTGACAAAATCATTTCAACGAACTCAAATACTTCACTGGAATCTTGAGCATCTCGATGACATCCTAGAGCCTCGATTCGGTTTGCCATCAAACGGCCTAAATGTTCAATTAAGTAAGTTCTTGTGTAAGTTCTTGAAGTAAGAATATTCTTTAAACCTTTGAAATACTGTTCAAGAGCGAATGCTAAGTGCATGGTATTTTTGAAGGAGGAAGAGAGAAATATGACACCGTATGAATTGTTGTCCAATGTCGTTAGGTATATCGCAGTAATGTATATTTTTGATGATGTCACACATGAATTAGGAATTACAATTTTGTGTGGTCCACATAAGCTAATAACCGACAATATGACACTCTGAAATTTTAAGAATATCTTGTTAGAAAGAAGTCTACGTCTTTTCTTGGAATAAGGGCTGTGCTCGTAACCTGCCATCGACATGTATCATTCTTATTCTGAATTTCTCTCATTAATTAAATAATATTTTTGTACATATCTATGGTCCGGTGTTAAGATTAGAGACCCTAAACTAATATTTAAGGCCATTGAAGGGTGTTTATCAGAGATACACTTTTTGACTGAGTACTTTTTATACGAGTATTTATTTTCCCATTTTGATTAAAAAAAAATGTTTATCTCAACAAAGAAATTCGCTATACTTTTCTGTTATTTTAAATTATACGAATTTTCGTTAACATCGATTTCCTTCTTATAATTCTAATTTTTTAAACAACATCTGTTTTTGGACAAACATCAGAAAAAAAACTGTTTTTATGATGCGTTTAAATTTATTTTCAAAAATTGCTAAGCATTTTTATCCATTGTCAATTATGTAGAAACTAAATTTTGCTATCTTCCTTATGTTATGGGTAGCCACATATGTTTCCCAAATACATTCTTGGTTAGTAATGGAGTTCAATGTTTTGGAAATTTTCCAAATGGACTCCAAGGAATACACGTCTCATACATTGGTAACTACGTAACATAACTTTTCCCAAAGGGGAAAATATATCCTTTGAATCAAAGGAATGTTAGATGTTTGATGTGAAACTAAACTATAGATATTTTGATCCTTTTATAAACGCCTTCTATTTGCTTTCTGTATTTTTTGTATTATTTAGCTACTTGACACGGTCATAAACTCTATTAATAAATAGTTGGAATAAAGTAATGTATTATATACTGAGTAGAGAGTATAGTTAAATATAATCGTATATAATAGTATATTTAATATCTTCAGCATAATTTTAATAAACTATATAGCAATGATTAAATGATTTTTTCCCATATATATGATTCTTTTCATAACAACAAAAACAAAAATGCCTTTAAAAGTTCCAAAAGATTAACATTATCCTGTTGTAGTTTTTGTTACTTAAAATTCTGAAATTTATGTTGTTAGAAATAAATAATATGTATTCAGATTGACTGGAATTAAAATTTAATGCTTAACAAATGACAAAAGTTTAAAAAATGCCCCAAACATTTAAAAAACGATTTACTTTAGACTTACAGGTAATAATTTAAATTACGGATTCACATGCTTTACTGTATTTAAAATTTGTGCAGAAGTTTTCCTAAGGATTTGAGTTGAATAAACTAAAAAGAAAATCAGCTTTTAATAAATAAATATTTAATTAAGTAAGGCACTTTTTAAAAAGATGTGTGGAAACATATTGTATTATCTCGATAATTTAAAATTCTAGTATTGAGTTGAGAAAATATTCTAAATAACGTATTTTTCTCAATATGAGTTATTTATATGTACAAATTACTTTTGTTTATTGAAATATTTGGTGTGTTATTTTCTCGTAAAGACTCGTTTCAGTAAATATAATTAATTAAAAACACTTATTGTAATGTAAGTATATATTATTGCATGCTATCAAAACCAAAATGCCCAGAAGACATTTTGCAATTGAATTCAATTCGACATGTTTAATGTAATCAAATCACTGTTAAACGATAAGTTTTTACGAGTAATTCTGTTAATGTCCATAGTAGCTTTGCCCTTATACACTTATATAATTATGGAACTACATTTTAAGTCATAATGGAATGTCTTGCTAATACCAAATACCAGTTGAAGCTAAGTTGTAATTTCAAAAATTGCAATTCAAGTCCAATAAATAAATAACACCAGAAATATATTTCATAAAAATGAAGCATTTTATATAATATCAAAAAACTTTTAATATCTTTTAATATTCTGCTTATGTTGAAAAAGTAAGATATATATATATATGCTTATAAATATTCAGTTGACTTGAAAATAATCGTTAGATCAGTAACGATTTGTACGTTTGTTGCATTAATCAAAATTGTGAATTACAAACAAATACTATGGGGTGTGAATAGCTTTATTAAACAAATTTTCTAGAGCTGAAGTTATTTTGAAATAATTTTAACTTCAGCAAATAATTAAAACATCTGAATAACTAGGTTACTTTGATAGATAAACGAAAAAAGTTAAACTGAAAGAAAGAATTGCTGGTAAATTTGATCATTTATTGAGATATTTTAGTAAAATAATATTTCAGCCAGTGTTTCTCAAACTGTAGGGCGCCCCCCCCCTAGAGGGCGTGAGGAGCCTTCGAGGGGGACGTAAGCTTATCCAAAAGTTGAAAATAAAACTATTTAAAAATATTAATTTATTGAAAGGAAGCAAAATAAAATACATTCTGACATAATAAAAAATAAAATACGTATTTACACCGATATAATATATTTATAAATGTGTCAGTACTGCTCATTGTATTTGATAATTAATTTAACAATATCAAGCTAAGAACAAGTTTAAGAATTACCAGTGACTCCATGGGCTTGTCATATATAAAATTATATCAAAAAAATTAATACTTATCTTGATAATATGTACGCTTTGTAATTAAATTTATATTGTAGATTTATGTCGAAGTACATTATCATTATTGAATTCAAAGAATTATTATTGTTTGGAATGGGCAGGGGGGCGAAGAAAATTATGAATTAAAATTGGGTCACAAGTTTTGAAAGTTTGAGTAGCACTGATTTAAGCACATATTCTAAATAAATTGATATTTGCTATAAGAGTTTCATAGAAAAATAATTTTGGTATGTCTGCCTTATTTATACGCTTTTTATTTCTATATTATTTTTACTATTTTTTTTTTAACCATCTTTAACAAAAAAAAAATAATGAAATATTTACCAAAATTCTTAACTACTAATAAATTATGTTTGAGCTAATTCAAAAATGTTAATTGATTTGACTCAAAGTTGTGACTGAAAAAACATGGTATATTTAACTAAGTGTTAAATTTATTTTACTCTTCTGATATGATACAGCTTAGTAGTTGATGATGCTTTTTTCTTCTATTTATGAAACATAACACATAATAAGAATAATATTTTATAATTTGGATAATAATAGAATTAAAATATTTTTATAAGGAAAACTTAAAGGGATATGACCGCATACATTTTTGTTCTTAAATTTTTTAATATATGTTTTGTCATCAAACATTATAATTAGTATTAGTTATATAAACAAGTTTTGATATTTCTTCATTTACTGATCAATTTAATTTTAAAAAGAAAGAAATTAAACAGAGAAAGATGGATTAAAGTATGCAAAATTATGTATAAAGAGAAAAAATAAAGAAATGATTGCTATATCTTAAAATATATTAAAATTTTAATTTATCACGAAACAAAGCTTAAGAATTTACAACTATACTGGCAATGTGCCTTAAACGATTGTAAAGGGTCTGACTTATAGAATATCTTCTATCATACGAATATTTAAAAAAAGCTTAAATATTAAAAGTAGAGTTCTTTAAATACATATGCTTTTTTTTCCCTTATATAGTTGCCATAGTAGTAAAATTGTTTTAATGATTTCTAAACGATGTTATGCATAGAAAAATAGTTATATAAGTGTTTTAAATACTGTTGAAAATCTTTTATGTCTCATACAATCATTTAAAAATTTAATTAACTACAATGATACATTTTTAATTAATTAAATTCCGATAAAAAAATTTATTTCTAGGTTTTTAAAAAAATTCTTAAGATAAAAATTACTTATTATATATAAAAAAATCACACATCATTCACATATGCATTACTGCTTGACTTAGTTTTTATTGTTAATAATCTTTCTTTCATCACTTTTGTAATCTTGCAGTTAACTTTTGAGTTTTAATATTATTTTAGTTAAAATTTAATGAAAAAATAGTTTCCATTACAAATATAACTTTTATGACCTGATATAGTTAAAATATTCATCAAGTCATTTAATTTAATTGTGATAACATTAAAAAGCATACATTTGAAAATATATTATTCTGGAATTAGTCTTTTCGTATATAAGCACTTGATTCGTTCTGATTAAATTTCATTCTAGTATTATAACTACTTATACTTGTGAATTAAATTTTTCATAAATATCTCAATTATTAGAACCTTTACTTCAAGGTGTTGTCTCTAAGTATCTACCTAATACGTCCATCATTAACTTTATGAATAGCAGTATAATTCTACGAAGGAATTAGGCATAAACACTTTATTCAGCTGTTATGTTTCATTCGAAGGTATTTCAACTTAAATGATTAAATATTGAACAGAATTAAAATTTTAGGTTATGAAGAACTAAGCCAGAATAAATAATTAATTATATATATATTCAAATTTTTTTCTAAGCGCTAAATTTAACAGCATAAAGCATTTGCTTTAGCTCATCAAGCTGTAATATCAGCTCATTAGAACATTTTACTGCAATACTTGTCAAGTTTGATGTGCAGGGATGCCCAGATGGGACATTGTAATCTTCCAAATGAGACGTTGCATTCTTCCCTCATACTGGGGCAAAACAGATGTAAGTCTATTTTGGAAGCTTCTTTGATGTTGCCACGCCTTTTACTTCTCCGACACACAGACTATTTTAGTCTCAATGATCTATAGAAAGGACACTCCTGTGAACAGTTCCTATTATTTGGTTTATTTGCACGTGCGAAAAGGTAATTATGTGAATGAAACAGAATGTGGCCAGGTTGTGATAAGATCATTCCCTGGAAGGTAGCCTCATTGTCGAAGTAACAGGTTGATTGATAGACACACCATATGGTGCACTAGGTACGGTGATGGACTTGATTACCATGGGCAGATCCACTCCGCACACCAATCAGAGATTATTGGGGGTGTCAAGGAGTCCTACCCATCTCCTTCAATCTTCTACATTATCTTTCGCAACAGCTTTTTTTTTCTCATTCTTCGAAGATGCTCGATAGGGGTTGCAGGGGCAAGGATCAAGAAAAATGAGCTCCGATAGCTTCTTAAAGGGGGAGTGATGGTTTCTGTGGTGCAACCACTCGAGTGAGGGATCTGGGACGATACGGGGACAGCCACACTCTCATTTGAAGAACAAAGAATTTCAAACCAGACATGAAACTTTCTCCAGCGAAAGACTGTGACAATTAAAATATTTAATAATGAATTTAAATTTTTAAAATTAATTAATAAGTAAAACGTCTTTTGGCAAATAGCTGTGTGCTATCACTACCAAGTATTGAAGTAATTTAAATGCTCAGTGCTAATATAAATTATTTAATTATTTTTATGAAAAGCATACAAACATAACAAAAGCCAAAATTAAACAGTTGAAAGGGAAGTAAGCTGAACAAAGTATTAAAAGGAATTCTGTCATAAAACAAAATTCAGCGAAGTAGAGCAAACTCAAATATTAAAATTACTCTTCGATATGGAAGCTATATAATTTTCCCCCCAGTTATTGTAAAACTATTTTATGTCATGATTCTCTTAAATTAAATTTGTTTGAGTGAATCACTTAAACTAAAAAGATACATTTTGAGACTTTATCAGATGATAATGTTCTTCTTAAGTTAAATGCATACTCGCTGTGAATGACACAAACTGATTTCTTATCCTTTAGGAAATTAAATTTAATTGTATTATACATCCTTACAATATGTATTGTTGTAGTATCAGTTAAATGAATTATTTATAATATGCTTTGCAATACTATTACTAAGAATAAAGCTGAAATTATGTACAATTATAAGACCAGCTTTGAATATTCAAAGCTCATTCACTTTAAATATTTAAGAAGAAAAAAAATATCAATATTTCTTACCTAAAGTTTCCTTGGATCAAGCCTAACATAAGCTTATTATTAATTTCCCGCCATGTGAAGAAATTTCTTTTCGATTAAATTTCAATCCTTATTCTGACTTCTTAAAATATTCATTTTTTTATCTAAGAAAAAATTAATCTTAAATCGTAAGTAATGTAATCTTTTAAAATGAATTTTGCTTAACAATGAGCTATATACTAAATTATAAAATAATATTTTACACTTTAAAATCTAAGTAAATTTAAGTATGATTAGACGAAATGCGAGTACTTGTATTTCTTTAAATTCTTAATTTTTATTTTTCCTAAGTATGCTTTTAACCACAGACCACTATATTTCTTGATGGAAACACCACAAGAAAAAGCAATTATGAACCATGATTCTGCAAAATAAGCACACAAAAAGAATATAAAAAAGCTATGCTTTGTAATTGGAATAACAAGAGTGAAAAGCATTCAGAGAATAAATTTCTAGTTATGTAATATACTTACTGATCGAGAAGATAATATGACAGGGAGAGACAGAGAAAGCTCAAGTTAAACAGATTTTACTAATAAAAAATACTAAATTCTACCTCATTAAATCTAGAAGCCCCTTTACCGGAAACACTCCTCTCTTTCTTCATCTTTTTTCATCAAAATTGCTGCGAAAGAAAGTTTTACATCTCATTACTTTGAATTTGACAACTTTCTTGCCACGCTAGACGCATTGTAATTAATTTCTGCATATGTCATCTAATGGGCTCTTCAAAAAAGGAAAATTTTCCCTTTCTTTTGATAAATGATACTTATTGCCTCTTTCATTACTTAAAGCATCATTAGAAACAGAACAGCGGGATACACAAATTAAAATTTTTTCCCATTTGTGAACAGAGAGTAATGCAAATCTTTATTATGTCCCAAAACTGATCCAGAAGTTATTAAAATTATATTTTTTGGAAAGAAATGTAAAGAAAATGATTAAAATGAAAAACAAGAATCCACTAGCATTTAATTGTGCATTTTAAAAGCCATCTTTCGTAATGATTAGTTTAAAAATGATGATGTAGATGCTTGTAAATACTCATTTTTAAAAAAGCTCGAAATAAGAAAAAGTAGTTTTTCGTTCTACGCAGAAGATTTATTAATGGTAGAAACACTTTTAAAAATAGCAAAACTGCATAATTACACTCAAGATTTAATTAAACAAGTAGACAAAAAGAGATAGGAATGCTTCTTCAAAATATCAGATTTACTTACATGTGTAAATTAAAGTTCTACTTTTGTACAAATATGTTTAAAAATGTTTTTTCTAATAATTTACTCAGTTGTTACTATACGCATTTAGTAGCAATAGAAAATAACTTAGTTAAAATCCTTAACATGATAATGGAACATTTAAAACTGCATAGATAATTATAATATAATATACATTATTTTTATAAGCTTTATTATATAAAACTCTGCATTACAGAGCTACTTTCTAAAGATTAAAAGTATCTTGAAAAGTAGAATCTTATCATTAGTTTTCGAAATAAAAATTTATTTCTCGTTTAAATATATTTTGTCACCTTAAAACAATATAATAATGATGAATTTTTTTTCCCTAAAGAAGTGGCAATGTAGTAAAGTTTAATTAAGTCTTTTAACTGTAAAATATCTCGTATTTGAATTTTGTAATTATTAATACGAAGGAAATATGCACAGATCTATTTTCAAAAGGCATTGTAAATTAAAGTATGAGTATTAAAATATTAAATTTAGAAAATACACCAAATGTGGTATGAATAACTCTTCTACATCCATAGAAGTAGTTTTGTTTCCATTTTTTAAAATTTTTCATGTCATAAAAACGAACTATACACGTCACAGAGTACTTAATAATAGTTAAATTTTCTATAAAGTTAACTACATAGTTAATATCGTTATACATGTATGAAATATAGCAAATATAGTTGTAATTATAACAGTTAGCAACATAACATGTAATAAAATAATGTTGTTAAATAATTACAGAAAACAAAGTATAATTAAGAAAATTTATTACTTTTCTTACTCACGTGTAATAAACTATTAATAAGATCAGAACTTATTTTAATTGATGAATTAAAATATTGAAACCTTTGAATTGAATATTTTATATTAAAGAATAGACCATAAACATACCGATATGATGACGACATGTGAGTTTCTTCGTTACATAAATTCCCCTTAGTTACAAAATTTAATTCAATTATAAAACGCTCGAAATGAGCTGCATATACCTTGTATAAAATATTATTGAAACAAAAAATAAAGGATGATTAGAATTAAAAGCGATGCAATGTATTAAAAAAGAATAATATTGTAGAGACAAACTTTTGATATAAAATATTCTTCAATTCTACAATTGTGGACAGAATAAGTTTTCGATATGATTTCAACATTACTTTTGTATTTGTCATCTATATTAATAGTACAGGTGATAAATAGCACGTAAAATACAAATAGGTTTTATAATAGTCGTACATTATAGAATTTATATAAAAATTCTGATTTTTACTTTTGGTTATAAATTTGGAAAGTTATTTATCCTTCTATATGTATCATATTGTTATAATTTATTCTTCCATTTTTTTTAAAATTATGTTATGATCTTTTTGTCACGGTAATTTTTGTAACTGATTCTTTTCGGGACTGTTTTTCAGCAGTATGATGATAAAAATGCTCCCCTTTTTGCGAAAAATGTCTCTAAGCCTATTTCAAAATATCTCTTGAATAGACTGATAATAATTCCATTTTTAGGAAGAAAATATTATGGCATTCAAATGATTTGAAAATCGTGAAAGGAGAATTAGGTTATTTTTGAATAGGAACTATCTGGCATAGTGCCCTGATTCAGTTTAAATTATATTTGTGTGGACAAGTTTAGAATTGTCTGTTTTAACAGTTAAAATCATAACTGCGTATAAAATACTTTTTAGTCCCTCAATTAAATATTTCATTACAGTTAATTTTTTATTCGAAATGTCATTGAATATATGTGTTATTATTTTACAAATTACCTTGTGATTTACTCGATTTGTCATGATGCCTTTTCGATTTGTTTCTAAAATTTCCCCAAAGAATTTAATTTTATATAGTAAAGAATGACATGAATCATATATTTAACTCATAAAGTTGTTAAAGATATTGACTACTAGCTCAAGTACCTTAAAAAAAAAACATGAAGTGAATTTAGAAGCTCATAAATATTTCATAAATAAACTTTTTCGTCTAGATGATTTTTTCCAAAAATTTTATGTTCCTTATATATTATATGAATAAATATTAAGAACTTAGTAGCAATGTAGGTTTAATTATTCTGAAGTTAAAAGTTTAAGCTCTAACACATTATTTTTAGCATTTCTAATTAGTGCTAAGTACTTGTTGTAGTTTGTTGTTCCTAGATTACAAGGCTTAATCTCACAGTAAATGAAAGATAAGACCAAACACCATACTAGCGACTGTTTTCCTGAACCAAACGCTACCCTAGCGGTTGTTTATTTCCCTTGTGGCTTCTCACATGTTTTTGCTTTTACACCAAAATCGTTAATCAAAGGAAGTGCTTAGCTTTGTGTTTAAGTTCGACCGACTCGCAGCTTCAAGAAAAGTAAAAAAACATTCCTGGATTTGGATAATCGCGTTAGCATTGTTTGAATACAAGCAAAAATGTGGCACAAACAAAATTATTATTAATATGCTTTAATCGTTTTCTGGAATATACGTAACTAAAAATAAGGTAAATATTATTGAACTGGTACCAATAAAGCATTTTGAATCTTAGTTATATTCTATTAATAAGCAATTTATTTACATTACATTAATGAAATAACTTAAATTGTCTCATAAACTATTTAAAAATTTTTACAGGTATTTCCGGGTATTTTTTTGTTATAATTTCCTTGACAAACCATGAATTTCAATGAAAATAGGATGCGTTCTATAATCTTTATTTAAATAGAAGTTAGAAGGCTCTTTAGAACATTTTCATGAAAAAGCTTTTTTCATATTGAATTCATTCCCATGAAATGTACATCTGTTTTAGGTAAAAGAATATAATTACAAGTAATGGATGAAAATTTCAATACAAGGTTAATATCTGCGATTAAAAAATTAAATTCCTAATAATCCTTTGATAAACATATGAAAGAAAAAGAAATACTATTGTTTGTCTGAAATCACAGATTATTAAGTACAACGTGCCATACACACATAATAAAATTTATATTTTAAGATCATAATATTTCAAGAATTGCGATCATAACTGCAAATTTATGTGAATAAAGTAAAGAAAAAAAAATTAAAAAATACAGATTTTTCATACTATTTAAATATTTAAGAGGCAATATTTTTGCCATTTTGGGAAGTGTATATTTTCCTAGCACTTAAATTCATGTAGATTGAACTAGTAAGAGGAAATTTACTATCTTTAAATATATACTATTAAAATTAATTTTAAAAAGGTACCAATGTGGGGGGAAAATCAAAGTTATCACATGATAAATCGTAACCAGAAATTTGAATGATTTATTGTAAGCAAAAAATTGTTTCCATAGCTAACGTATCGATTAACTTTTACATCAATTCTAATATTCATTACATTTGAAAGAAAGGAAAAGAAGTAAAAAGTAAGATGTTTGTAAAGTACAAAACATTTTTAGCACTATGAAAGTTTTATTCAACCCATTCCATTATAGCAATAAATATAAGATAATTCTTTAGCTTTATGTACATATTGCATATTGTTTGATGTATTGAAAAATACGTCATTTTAATCAAAACACGTCACTGCTTTAAAAAAGGAAAATAACAAATATCATACAATTCAAATAAATGTTAAAGATACAATTTTTAAATACCTTAATCAAAAGTTATTTGAAACAAGCATTTAAGTCTCAAAAGGGATAATAATACGGTTTTACATAGAATAAATCTAAGATAATGGAAAAAATGATTTTTCAAAACTATGAAAAATAATATGTATATATTTTTTCTACACAACCAAAATCATGTATGGTAATAAATAGATGGTGGTTTCGAAAAACTTTTACATCGCTTTTTTTTTCTTTTTTACTTTTACCTGTTTTTAGACGAATAATAAGTTCATTAAACGTAGATATCGTGTTCACTGCTATTTTGCAACAATTGCTAGTAAGAGTCAAGCAAATGTGAAGATCTGTGATATGAAATGTTAAACAAGTATCTTTTATTTAAATATTTGTATCTCTTTAACTATCAACTTAACTTTAGTAGCTTAAGTGTTTTACTATAAAAATAGACTAATTTTTATTATTTTCTGAAATCCAGCACTTATATACTACATGTGAATCTCCAAAGCTTATTATTTATGAAGTCAACACACAGTTTCAGTTTTCTTCTTTAGACTTAACGTCTAGCCTAGAAAACAAAGCTTATAGTCTTCAAAAGAAAGTTCAAAGGTACATCTTACGATGCAAATACGAAATATTATGCATACATATGATTTGAGAATCAAAAACTTACAAGTAAAAGAAACGCAGATGAAAAAAAAAATTCTAGTGCAGTCTTGTTTCCTAAGAATTATAAGAATAATTTTAGATAATAAACCAATTGATATAAACTCATTCTTAAGACTCGGTAATAATTTTCATTGAAACTAGAAAACATATAATATTGTAAGAAAACACGCCAGAAAATAGTAATTTGTATCAAAATAGATATTTTCTCCGATCTAAATTGTAAATATGTGTGACTACAGAAAAACAAAATGAGGAAAAGTGCACAATCTGTATATAACACTTATACAAGTGCAATGCATTTCTAGTCCATTCTATATATAAAAAATAAAAATATTTTTTTCGTATATACTCTAATTATTTACATAAATTACGATTTGAATAAGAATACATATTTCAACTAATTAAAAAATCATCTAACTTCTGCTGATCCATGTTATTTTTTTTCAATTTTAGTCTACACTGCTTGTCTTATGAAAATTTATAAATCCAAACTCTACTGCTGGCAGCAGTTTTACTCTATATTTTATGCTTTATGTTAAATTTTACTTTATATAAATTCATTATGAAGCAACTTTTATTTGAACAACATATATGGTTCATCTTTTAACTGGTAAAATTAATAATATAAATACATTGTATTTACTAGATAAAATTATGTTTAAAGAAAGGACTGTTAAAACGACCCCGTTTTGTATCATTGCACATAGCACTTATCCATGACATTTATCGTACTTCTTGTGAACATTGTGTCATAATTTGGTGCAGGTTGATAATATGTTTATTAACTTAAAAAGAACGGAAGGGTCATTGGTGATAGACCTCATATTTTTGATATTATCCAAGTAACAAGAACGACGCCTGGATTGGTAACACATTCACCTAACTTCCATATGAAGCCAATGCTGCGAATGGGAGCTTTCACGATTTAGCATGCATCACCTCTACTTAATCAAACAATGGTTGCTATGACCATTTGCCAAACCGTTACCACTCAGCTGTTCCACTTACAAATCGAGTGAAATACAAGTTTTGAAAGAAACAAAATGTACATGCAACTAAAACTGATTAGCTTAAATTAAACTAATTTGATACACCATTAAAAATATTTTTATTCTGTATTCCAACTTTTTCGTTGTTTCTTGTTTCGAATTATTTGCTTTTATCTGACTATTTTTAATAATTTCATTTCTAACCCTTTTCACACATTTTGAATGAGTACTTAAATAGAAATGTCAAAATTGAATATATTTAAAATATCATTTTACATAATTTTTCCCTCTTTATTAAAATTCTCTATGTATTTGCATCCAATAAATATAAACTTGGTGATTTTAAGCATAAAACAAGAACAATAATGCTTTCAAAACTTTATTAATTGAGGCATCAACATACATCTCAAATTTTGTCAGTGATATTGCATTGTACCTAAATTCATGCAATGGTTATACATATATGTATGTATTTCAAAGTTAGATTAATATTTGTTAAATCTGTAAATATATTAGTTTTGTCAAAAAAAGATAAAATTTATACAAATATGGAAGAAATGATCGATAGGACTACTAAAAAAAATAGGAAATTGAAGGAATATTTTTAAATCTGATAGTATATAACGCATGCATAAGAAAAAAAAATTTAGGCTCAAACCGATATTTGTCAAAAATGATGATGTACTATGTAAATCATTACCTAAGAAATAATGTTTAGAAATATTTCTTAGACATTTGGGTTACGTTAAAATAAAAACGCACATATCAGAAATAAGTTATTGAAAACAAACTCCTTAGATTATTTTTTCCTTTAAATGTTTAATTACTATAAAGCTTTTTCCAGTTTATATTTCATAATTTTACAGTCACGATTTTATAGTAAATATTTAGTTTTAAAATGTTTATAATTTATGCTCAATTATTTTGCAAAATATTTTTATATTGAAAAAAAAATATATATGCATAAAATAATGTTCTTAACAATATTTATTTTTTATCGGCATATTCATTACCTTCATACCATTTTAAAGTAACGTCTAAAAAACACAATTTTCTCAAACATCTAAGAAAAACAAAAATGTTTCTTACATGTTTTCACTAAATGTATTTTACGCTCTAGCCGTTTCTCCTTTTCTATTAAAATAAACGCATTATGGTTTGCAATGCAAATTTCTAGAAAACCTATTTTCGTCTCTAAACAAAGAAGTAAAAGACAGAAATAAGGCTTCTGTGGACGCACAGGGTTTATGTTGTTGTTCAGAAACTGTTAGATGAGAAAATGCACCAGATAAATAATTCATTTGGACGATTTACATAATAAGGTATTGGAACGTTTATCCGTTTCAGTGCATGCGCATTTGTAACGTCAGGCATGTGGAAAACTTTCCAATGGGCAGAGATTTATCAGAAAATAAATTTCTGTTTAACCACTTTATTTGCTTTTATATGCGAGCGTTCCTTTTCTTTTTAAGAGAAAACGGTTTACTTGCTATCTTCTTAAAAATATTTTGTACAAACTGCGATCCAGTGAATTGACTGACTCAAAAAAGGAGTCTAGTTAATAACATTTGAACAAATGGAACTTTCTCTCTTTCATTTGAATGATAATTAAACAAAACGGATTTTGGATTCTTCTCATATATTGGGAAAGCAAAAATTGGAAAACTTAAGGTGTTGGGTTTTTTTCGTAAAGTGCACAAACAATAATGAGCATAATTCAAATTATTATTTCCAATAATATTTTACTTCTTTTGAAACATTGATTAAAAGAAAAAAAAATATCAATCACATCTTGTAAAATTCCTTTTCTTCATACACTATTTTAAAAATATAGTAAAATAGGTGAAGAACAAATAATTTAATGTTTCTAAATTAAATCTCAGAACTTAATTCAAGCAATTCATTTCTTAAAATCCTGTTATATCCGTTTAAATTTAAGAAAAGAAAAAAATGTCACCATGTTATTGGCTGCAAGGCATACCTCTTTATATAAATCAGTTTAGCATTCAACTCTATTTTTTTTTTTTAAAAAAAAGGAAAGAAAACGTTCTTGAATATTAAACCTTATAATTACAGCTATTATTGAATTTCAATACCACACTAAAGAATGCAACAAAATTTATAATTATTGTAAAAAAAGCCGCTATTTTTTTGGTTTGGGCAAAAACTATTAGCATATTACTGAACTTTTATGGAATTGAATTAAAATAAATATTTATTAACTAACTCACTGCACAAATATCTCTTGGAAAATAATATTAAACATATAACTAAATGAAGAATTATAATTCAATATTTATAAATAATTTTATCGTTTTAAAAATTGACTTAAAAACGGAACTAACTTGTCTAATATTGACTTAATACAAAAAAAAAATCTATTTGTTTCAAATATAACCCTCTAGCTTTATTTGACATATTTTATTCAGTTCTCCATAGATTTTCGATCTGATTCTATCCATTAATTCTTTAATAAGCAACATAAAGATTTCAAAAGACATTTTTACGAAAGATATTCTTTGTTCCTTTCGAAAATCCAAGAAAATGCATCAATGAAACTCAAATAAAAGTTTCTTAATAGTTATTAAAAAAAAATTAAAAAATTAATAAAAAAAAAACATTACATAAATATATAATGTTATTATAAATAGTTGAAAGCACTAGTACATATTTTTTTATTTAATAATGATCTAAGAAAATGAAATAAATTTAACAAATTAACGAATTAGTCGAAAATGCGAAAAAAAAATAGTCTTGGTGAACTTTAACAAAAAAGTAATGTAGAATAATAATAATAAATTTATATATATATATATATATATATATATAAAGGAAAATGTTTATTTAATGAATTTCTTCTCATTCACTTTCTTGAAAAATATCTGAGTATGCAAAAAGTCTTGCAAATTCCACAGTACATTAAAAAGAGTAACACAATTATTAAATGCATAAATTTTATATTTCTTTTTCTTAACAGTATATACAACAGTATATATATATTTTATATTTCTTTTCTTAACAGTATATACAACATATGTAAGTAATTCATGTATTATTCAATAAATTTTTTCCTACTAATTTTACTAGGGTCTTCTAAGAAAATTTAAATCAAATATTATTTTATAGCTTTAATTAACAAGGTTATTAACTACGATTATATTAATAGATAAATACGTAATACATATAAATATTACTTCATATTATAATTCTTGTATTTGGCTATTCATTATTTTTAATTGAAAAGCATAATTCAAAGAATTCTCAATTTCTAAATGAAATATTTGTGTTTAACATGTGATATATTATTCGTTACGCTCTATAGTTATACAAACGAACTTCTTTTGTTTAATATTTTTTAACTGTAACCACAAATATATATATATATATATATTGCTCACATAATAAATCATTGTGAAATGAAAGAAATTAATTACTACTCGTAAGCACGTAATTTCTCAAGTTATTTTAAAATTTGTACCAAATTTTTGTCATTGTTATAAAGTAAAATAATTAGTTAATTTTTTTGTGATGTTTCGCAAAACTTGGCTGCAATTTGAAAGAAAAAAAAACCATCAACTAACATTTTGTTATTTTTAATATTAGTTTAATTTATAATTTTGTTTTAAATAATATTTATATGTTAATTAAAAAAAATGTCCCAAAGTATAATATAAAAATCATACTTTATAAATTAATATAATGCAGCAAAGTGTAGAACTGAATAGCAATCACTAGTTCTTTACTATTGTACCGATTTTGATACATATCAAGATTTTATTTACTGTCAAATTAATCTCATTTTTTTTGAACACTTGAAAAGTATTTTAACAGAGAAAAAAGTTTATACTAGCAATATTATATATATAGCAATAGTTGGATAAGAACACATCAGATATGCTTTTCTACTTAAAACCATGTTATTTTTCTTATACAATCTTTAATCTAGTCTTTTGAAACACGTTTTCATAATAAATGTACGCAAATATTTAAAACAGGAAAAAAGTATAATGTTTTAAATCTGGGGTATTAGAAAGATTTCCACATCCGCACTCAATTCATAAAACAATAAACAATAATTATAAAAGTTTCTCTCTTAAAAACTTCAAAAGCTGTAATAATAATGAACATGATATGTATTCTTTTTTTTCAATTATTATACATTTCACTACTCAAATATTTTATGATTATGCTCACAATCAGTGTATAGTTAACATAGATTCGAAAAGTTATAGTTATATAGAATTTTTTTCGTTCGAGTAATTCTAACAAATATTTCGGCTTTTTTAATGCCAGTAATAAAGTTATATTTATTATAAATATTTATATATTTCAAAAAAAAAGTTTTTATTTTCAATTAACTGTCACGGTACGCCCATTTCATTAAAATTGTCCATTAAAAATACAATACAATGTTACTTTTCCTTTGTTGTAATTAAAAAATAAATCCTTTTCTGTGCTATTCATTTCATAATTGTCCTTAATAATTCAGCTAATAGTAATTAGCTAGAGATAACTGTAGTTTTCATCACTGAATTATCTTAAATTGCTTTGTAATTGTCTTTGAAAAATGTATAAGAAGCAAATTTATCAAATAATGAACTTAATGTTTATGGGTCCTTTGTGTGGGTCGAAATAATATTTCCCGAATGACATTCACTGAGCTCCCTTGCAAAATTACGGTCAAATTACCTCGAAACCATCCCGCCCTGGCACCGCAACAACTGCTATCTACTATACGACGATAATAAACTTTTACCTTCTAAATTTCATTAGCTCTGAAACTCGGCTTAATTTCTCATCCCGGATCTCTCTCCATCCTCCTAGTTTTCTACTCTACTATGTACAGTTATAGATATACACATACTCCTTTCACAGCGTGTATTGATCCCTTATCCCCTCCCAGTAGCTCCCGGGTATCACTCAGTAATGGAGTATCTGCGAACCGTTGCTCTAATCTAATCGTCGGCTCATGAAATGGTCGCTACACACAAAAGAGTTTTAAAAAGAATTCCTCAAAATACTGTGAGCGCATTAGAACACGTATCTTATTTTTTTGCCCTCTATATTTTTGCTCCCTGTGCTGTAAAAGAGGTGCTAGTAAATTATATTTTCGTTTCTATTTGAAAAAGTTTTATTGAATTCCTTTCTCTCCTTTACTTGCAGTTTTTGAACCTTAGTGTGGTTGTTTCGACTGCCAGGGTCTGAAATTGAATTTATCTCAAAGTGAGAAATTTGTGAGATAATGAGTATGACTTGAGAGATATTTGACGCCCGCTGATTTGATTACCACTTTTCCTCCCTCGTTTCTTTTCCTACTCAAAGACAACAAATTTATCCTTCAACTTAAATTCCCATGTGAATGCTTTCAGATTTTATTCTTGTATTTATATGTGTTTGATTGCCTAACAAATTGTTTACTCTTTAACATACGGATTGAATCTTTATATTACTTTATAATATTTTATTATAAATATTTTCCTTCATAATCTCATTTCAAGAAGAATTAAAATATTTATATTAATTCCTTTATTATGCAAGTAAGTCTTATTCGTTCTGACGTCAGGTAGACGTAATGTTTCACCCAAAATATTTAGATTTCTTTACAATGCTTTGTACATTTCTTAGTGATTTTGCTTATTCTATAAATTGGATTCTTACAACTCTGCTGTCAATTTTTTTTTCTTTATCACATACAGTTAACCTGTCACTTAAACAGTTATGGTTCCAGAAGCCTTGAGCTATAAATTTGAGTAGTCGTCAAAAAAATTTGACGATGTCTTAAAAAGTGGAATGAATTCAATTAAATAGTATGACAGAGCTTCCTCCGAACCAACTTCTACGTTTCTTCCAAACAGCATCATTTAGAAGATTTCTCAGTTGGTTTCAGATTTCATATTGGGTTTTCACCCAAGCTCAGTAGATCTAATTACTTCAGTTTAAAAAATATGAAAGTTCTGTTGATAAACCATGGATCATCGGAGTTTATATTTGGAGAAGAAAAGGCACATTCTGAAGAAGGCTCAGAAATTTACAGACTAGCATATCAGTCGAGGAGGAACACCTTGAAGTTATACTGCAATATTTCAAGATGTTGAGAAGAGCCTCTCCCACCCCTGATAACATAAATTGAAAATAAATAGCAGATTGAATATCTTGATGCAAAAATTTTGAAATATGTACTAGTGCTCGTCTTACTGAACTGGAGCTGGATAGATGGTTTTTTTTTGGTCTAAAATTTAATTTTGAAAAAAAAAAATATTATAGTTATGTTTTGCAAGAAAGTTCTGGGAAATGAAGAAATTGAGATAGAGGGAAGTTTTTAATTTAACAGATGTTTTAGAGAATTAGCTTTCAACTTATCAAAAAAACTATACCAGAGGTCAATGATAAAGTTGACCAAATGCTGTAACGATTAAATTATAAGGATTTTAATATTATAAGATTAAAAAAAATAAACTTATTATAGAGTATGACAGAGATTACAGCAAAAAATTAGAAGATTCAAGCAATATGAAATCGCAGTGGTTATAATGCATATTTAATAAGGCATAAAACTGCAAAATTAAACCCTGCGGGAAGCAAGCACAGTGGATACATCCTGGGTCACCGAAATAATTCACCAGTTTGTGTTTATAGTTACAAAAAGGAAAATTTCGTAGAAAAAGATGTTTTCTTCAAAAATTGTTCAACGAAAGTCATTTATATATAACAAGTAATATAAAAAAAA
>BMAV01001853.1:799897-820674 GCA_019973955.1 Trichonephila inaurata madagascariensis
AATTTTACCAATACAAATGGTCCAATTATGTAAATAAAATTGTTAATGATATACTTTTTATTTATGTTATTGATATCTCAATTTTCTGTAAAATGGAAGATTTCCTAATTGAAATTGTTAACTTGATATTAAATACTTAGGGAAAGTTGAATAATTAATGAAAGTAAATTTTAAAAGTGAAAATCGTAAGACTTATTTACGTTAAAAAAATCTGTTAATTATTTGAGCAACCCTTTTTCTGAATTCTCTAAAAGTTAAGTAAAACTCTTAAAAAGTAAAATTGATTTTAAAGAGCATTACTTTCGGGAAAAAAGATGCAATTACAGAAAAAAAAAATACCACGAAGCAATAACCTTTTCTAATATTTGTATCTTTATTAAGATGTTGCATATGCCTGGAATACAATAAGACAGTTTTTAAGTAGCTTTGTTATACAACATTGGAAAACTGTTAGAAGTTTGATGAATTATGCCATTAGTACGAAATATAATATAAAATTTGTCATGTATAAATAAATTATGTTAGGCTGTGTTTTAAGATACTTATGAATTTATCATTTGTCTGATAGATATTCTACGTCTTAGTTTGTAATTTGTGTTTTGTAGACATTCTTTTTTACAGACAGAGAGAGAGAGAGAGGTGAACAATGTTGCAATGGAATTTAAGTTAATGATTATAGCAGAAATTTCAAGTGACTCTTTGATGGTTTAGTTGTTTAGTAGAATATATAAAGATAAATGAAAAAATATTTCAAATTCAAGCAACCATATTTTGTATTATGATTATCAATCTGCTATTCATTATGGTAAAAATAATGCAGAGTACACAAATGCGGAACAAATTGATATTAAATTCCAGTTAATGGGATACTTGCATAATGAAGGGATATATAATTTAAAATTTACTAACAATAAAACTAATTTAGAAGATCTTCAAACAAAAAAACTTATAAGGTAGTGCAGTTCAAATAGTTCTACAAAAGCTTTATAGCTATTGCTAAATACATTTTTTTTTCTGACCAATGGGGACGATTATTAGAATTATTTTAGGTTATAATCTTATTTCACAAAGAGTTAAAAACTTAAGGGTTTATGTTGACTCCTTCATTATATAAATAATTTTTGTTCTTTATTCCGTTGAGTAGACGTATTGTTTTGCCCAATAAATATTTAGACCCCTCTCTAAAATGTTATTTACTTCTTTCTTTATTTTTATGTTGGTGAGAATAAAATCAATTGTTTTTTATTACTGAAGTTAAATATTTTAGTCTCAAACAATCAACTAGAATTGCGTATAATTCGTAAAAGTAAATTTATAATGGCCTTTTATTCAGTTCTAAGAAATATTTTTATTTATAAATGTCATAAAATTCTAATATGATTCAAGGAATAATATTTAATACAGCAAGTATAGCAAACTGAATACTCTCTAAAAGTTAAATACTCTTAAAATTATATGAGAACATAATTTGCATTTAACACAATAAAATTGCACAGATAATCATTTCTTACATAAAAAGTCTTTAGCTGGGAAATTTGAACTAATTTATCGAGCCAATATTTAGTTTCTAATATTGTGTGTAAGAATTTTTTTTATATTTTTCTGCTTTTTAATACAGGGGGTAATGTGTTTTTTTAACAATTTATTCCTAAAATAAGCCGTGTTAAATTTAAGACTCATTTTGATAAACATATGTAAATGCAGTCGATAAAATGTGTTTATTTAATGCATCTGCTGATCTTTGCATTTAAAGTAAATAAACATGCAGAATGCTTGACATTAATTTGTGAAAGGAAAGACGTACTTCCCGAAAATAAAATAATTTATTCCTAAAGAGAAGTGTAGAGATTTTTATTTATTTATTTACTGATTTTTTTTTTTACTTTAGTAAGTCAAAAAGAATTTGCTTTCGTTTTCAGTATTTATTTAATAAAAAATGATTTTACTATTCAGTGTTATTTCAAAAAATTGTGGAATAATTTTCATAAAAGTACACGTTTTTAAAGCTGCAAGTGGAAGATTGGTTTGACTTTTTGCATGCAATGTACGGTTTAGTTCAGAGGTCCAGTTCGCAAACATTTTCAACCAGTTTTTATTATTGTTTAAAGAAATTACTAGTAAGAATTCAACTATAAAGGAAAGACAGTTTTTAGTATAATTTTCTTTCTACATTGAACTAATCCCTTAAACGTTAATGTTATTTGATGTAGTTTATTTTATACAACTTGCTATTTATACTTTTCAATTCATTCAGTATTAGTTTTGAATTCAAATTTAGTGATGCGAAATTTTAATGTTAGATAATACTTGGATTTACATGAAAATCTATTATTTTTTAAATTAACATTGGCTCAGAAATATAGCCCAATACTTTTACTTTTGAAAATGTATTTGTTTTTTTTTACGGAAATAAAAATAAAATCAGGAAATATATAGACTTAAAAAAATTTAACTAGTACGTTTAATTATATATCAGTTAAGAATGCGTTTTATTGTTTTGTATGATTATATTATATATTAAGAGAAATGCGATAGAGAGAGAGACAGAGTTAAGTGTAGAATGAATCAATTCCTTTGTCTATTGTAGTAGGGGTCATGCTGTTAGTAAAATAGTATGTATCGTTTTTTCCCTATAAATTTCAACAAAAACACAAAGGAAAAGGATATCGCAATTCAATTAAAAAAACAGATGATGAGTATATATGGGGAAATGCAGTTATTTTACAGAGCTAGATTATGGGAATGATGAAAGCAACAGAGTTTAGTGAATCGCTTAAGATAAAATAAAAAAAGCAATTTCACTACAACTAATTTATTAACTTTATTAAAGGGCAGTTTTATAAATACAGTTTAATGGTATTGTATGAGTTCTAATTTAAAATCATATTATTCCCAAAATATAATTTTATACTTTTGAACTTGTCAAAGATATATTCACTTAAGGTAATCTTGATTTAGAGTTCTCAATCTTATATTTAATTAATTTTAAAGGTATTTGAAGCTTTTTTAGTACTTTCTGTATCAAATACCTTGCTTTTGCAAACTTTAAATACTATTCTCTTAGACTTATTTTGACAATATGAGTATTTCCTATTTTCTAAGATCTTTTTAGTGTTCAATATAGGATATTGAAAATGTTTGTATGTGCAGAAGGTCGTTCACATTTTATAGAAACCATTTTGTAATTAATATTCCCGTTTGCATTTTAAGATAAAACTTTGCAACTTCAGAATAATTGTGTGTTAATGTTTTATTTTGATTGGAATGTAAAATAAAAGATTTATTTTAAACATTCCACCTAAGGTAACCTATTAAATGGTTTCATAATTACGTTTTCCAAGGAGAAATATTCGTAACAACAATTTAAAAAGAGGTGTGAAAATCTCTGTTAATGCATTTCAATCAAAGTCATTTATATATTAAATTTGAAAGGGAAAAGGCGTCTAGCACTAAGTAAAAGTTAAAACATGACCATGGAATTCCATCCTAAGACTGTTCAAAAGCAGGCAACTATCAAGCAAGTGATGTCTCTGATCTTAAAAGAAAATCCGCCTACTCAAAGATGCATTGTTTCGAAATTAAGAATGTTTTCCGGAAAAGTAATTAAAATCTTACATAAATATTTAAAGTTAAAACAGATGTTTAAACCAAAAGTTCATCTCTTTCTTAAAACATATTGCTGAAAGAAAAGCAAATTGTAGAAAGTTATGCAAAAAAACACCTAGATGCTGAAAAATGGAAATTTGTGATAACACTCGATGGGGTATAGGTATATTTCAGTGACTGTAGTAAAAATATCAATTTTCTATTGCTCAACTAACGAGAATGACATTATGAAATGGCTTCGTCAGTGTTTAGAAAAGTTCCCAAAAAGATTCATGATAATTGTAGGATTTTCTAACAATGTCAAATTAAAAATCAAAAAAGTATCAAGTAAAGCCCAAATTAATTCCTTCTACTATATTCAGCAGAATATTTTACAACCAATTTTTGATGATGAAATCCCAACTTTACATGGAATGGACATTGATAATTTGAGCTTCATATGGACAAAACGTCTAGTCACAAGTCTATATAATTCAGCTGCCTCTTATTTACCAAAGAAAGAATTAGAAACATGATTAAAGTATATCTCATTTGAAGAAATAAGTGTAAAATCACCTTACACTTTTGCAATGGTCTTTTGTGCTTTCGGTTTATTAAAACGAGCCTGAAGAAAATGGCATACAAAAACGCTGAACGGACATTGGAAAACGGTTCAAGAGGAATGGAGTAAAATTTTCACAACAGTAGTAAGAAAAAGTTAACTTTCATGAAAAATTTGAGCTAGATGTATTGTCAAGAATTATGGCTATCTAATAGAAGCACATTTCCACGAGAAATATGGTATTTATTGATAAAAAGTAACTACCAAAATTGATTCCATAAAGTATGGACGACTTTCTGTACTTTCATGTATGTGTACAAAAAAATAGCATGGAATTAGGTCTGAGAATTATAGTTACTTTTCTCTCAAAAAAATGGGCCTGCTAGTATACATTTCTTCAGAATTTTCATTCCTTTATTCTGGTTTAGCTATAGAAATATTCATTAAATTTCAACAAAATGACAGATATTTAATTTCTTTTCCAATAATTAGAGAAATAAATATTGCTTAAGCTAAGTTAAAGTAATTAAAAGTGAATATTTTGTAATTTTTTAAAATTTTTTAAAAGTTTCATTTTTTGATATTTTAAAGTAATGATTTCAGTTAATGACTTTGTTCTTCGGAATGCTTTTAAAAATACAATCTAATAAATCGATTATTACTTTTAATATTAATGTCTCCAAAATTTGTTTTTAAAAATATAGTATGCACCTTACATATAATAGTTTTTCTTTAGACCATTTTTTATAATTTATAAAACTAAACTAGAATGGAAACTCACATTTCTAATGCCCAGCTTTCAAATTAAAAAAATATGCATGCATTTTCTTTTACAAAAATTTACTCCTTATACTACATCTAATTTGTAAACATTAGAATGCTAAAATAATGCATTAATGCTTTGCATGCTGTAATATTAAAATGTAGAATACTCTTTGTTAATTTATCACTGTCCCAACGAATTAGCCTTATGCAAAATAGTAAAATAATGTTGCATTCACAAGCCACGCCTTCATTTTAAAATTAGAACCAGGAAAAAAATAAAAAAAGAAAAGAAATGTACATTTTAAAGGAAATGAGAGAAAAATGATTACTTCGGTTGTATCAGACAAATGAAAAAAATCTTCATTATTCACAAAAAAACTACAAATAAAAAACGAAGCGTAATTTCTTCTGTTCTTTTATTATTCGACAAATGCAAGAGAATGAAAAATTTCCTTCTAGAAAATGAAGCGTTCAAGATGCGTAATGGAGCTGGTGATAAATTATGCAAAACTTTTTTTTTTTTAGTATTCGCTAGTTCCCCATGATTAAAAAAAATAAAATCGACGTATTTCGCATTAGGAATTCTTTGTTCTAGCACAAAGAAAAACGTAGGACAAAACAAGTTAAGTAATACCAGAAAATGAAATGAACACAATCAGACAAAGGAAACAGTGTCTTTATTCACTGATGCGAGACTGTCTCGTATTTTAACTTTAATAAGTTATCAGCTTCTTGCTCGCGTGAATACTAGAATTTCATGCGCAACAAAATACTCAAACTGTGGAAGGAATATATTCTGTGATTTTTTTTTTCTTTTCCTTTTACAGTTTCAGTGATTTGTTGATACGCTTTTTTCTTTCATTTCAACTTGAATCATAATTTTTCTTTTTTCGTTTTTACCTAACAACTGCTCCATACAAAAATTTTTAGTAAATTCCAATACATTGATTTTTTATGATTTATTTTATTTTTAAATAAAAATGAATAAATAACGATAGCGTTATATTTTCTTATATTGGAAAACTTTCAAAGGGTTTTGAAGTTGCTAAATGTTTTTCGATGATTAGATACTGCTAAACATATATTTTCCACTTTGAAAAGAGAAAGAAAGTTAATGAAATTAAGTAAAGTAATAATTTGATTATTACTTCTGATAAATTTAAAACTTTGTGAGAAAAATATATAATGGAAATAGGTCTTTGATTCACAGATAAAAATGAATTGAAAGACTGAACACATTTGTTATTCAACTTAAAATATGTATATTGAAATAAAGTTAAAGGCAAATTCAATTAACACTTTTTCAGCAGTGGGCGATGTTTCTTTTCTTTTTTTTTAAAACTAAATGCATAAGTTATGGATGTCGAAATTGCAAGCGAATTTCTAATAACTTCGAAGCCATTTTACTTACCAAATTTAAGTTTTGTATTAAATCATAATAGATAAATTATATATGATCCAACTATCTTATTCACCCAACTTATCGTCCTTATTTTCTTATTAAACTTGTACATTACTAATTTTATGTTCATAAAACATGAGAAAAATAATCACTTTTAGATTTAAACTTAACATATTTACATGTAAGACCTCGTAAAAAAGTAAGGCTAATCATGCGTTTTTGGAGATTTCACAATAGGAGTTTTTCCTGGGAAAAAAAAGTTTATGGTATTATAAAATATGCAAATTATTAACTGCTGGTGGCCAATGACGTACCACCTGGAACTTCAGCGCATTACAATGGAATATCCAGAAGAGTATGAAACAGAAGACATTCAAATGCTGAGACATATTAATGATCATGTTGAGTGTATCCATGCCCTGTATACGAATACGAGAATAATATGAACAGATGTTACCATTTGAAACATATGTGAAATGAAGTGAAGAAAACATCATGATGAATTCACGGGATCACTTTATATTCTAATTGGAACTGTGCTGGTATTCGATAATGTTAGCAGGTATGGTTGAAATTTGTCTGTGTAGAGCATCATTGATGAAGAGGTTGACCTAGAAGTACGACAGAACAAGAGGACAGAATAATCATCTATTCGCAGCTTACAACCATTAAAACATTATTATCAATGATCTCCTGTGTTACCGAAACACCAGTGACTGCAAAGACCATAGATATGTGGCTCAATGCTAGAGGGCTGAAGTCACGGAGGTCATTGTGTAGACTGTCTATCACAGTTGTACACTGCCAGGCGTGTTTACAATAGTCCTGGGTGATTCGACCTGAAATCTCACGAACTGGAGTAGAATTGCTTTCTCAGCATGGATCCCCACATCTAATAGAGCCCTAGTCTTTAGTGAAGACGTTACTGGAGACGTCCTGGTAGGATATTCACCAGATGGTAAACAGCCATACTGCCCGAGAACCAGAGATTATGTTATGGAGAGGTTCACTTCATTTGATATCCAGAACCCTTTGGTATTCATCAGTGACACGCTTATTGCATGGTAGTACGAAGACGAGCTTCTATATACCTGTAGTGCTGTCTTTCATTTCACGAACTCCTGAGCTTACGTTTCCACAAGATAGTAATTTCTATTTATTCACACACATACACACACAAATATATATAAAAGTTCCATTGGATCTTTTCACAAAATATAAACTTTCAATGTAGACTCATTTCTTCTAAAGTTGTAAGTGGATAAAGAAATTGATTGCCTAAAACACATATGCAAGTTTATGGCAATTACTCTATCAGTTTACCATATAATGATAATAATGCAATCGTTATGGCCAAATACTTAAGAAAATTATACTTACATTTTGGTAATATTATTTTATTCTCTTTATCACGTCTATTAATTCAAATAAATAATACAAGAAAATGATTTTTAATGTTTTGTCGATTAGATTTCAATCAGAGTGTTCCTTTCTCAGTCTTGTAAATGCAAATTTGTGTCGCGTTAAATTAATGCATACTTAATACACGTTTTAAATTTTACTATTCGAGTCTCAGTTTTAGCTTTAATGTGTGCTACATGTATTTGAATATACTTAAGCGGTGTATTATTGCAACTACGGAAAATATGATTAAAATAAATCTATGATTGTTTCATAGCATAAAATAGATTGTTTAGCTTATTATTTGTTGATTGATTATAATGATACTTTAAGGGGAACGAGCAAGTTGGAACGCATTAAAACGATTATTTAAAGATAAAGCTATGTATGGGAAAGTTATAAAAATTTAAGCTGAGAAAATTTGATAGTAAGGAATATTACCTGTGAATTAAATATGATGGAAAAGGAAGATATTAAAACTCCATTTTGTCCAAAGTTCTGATATTCATCATATTATAAATGTTGCTAACATATTGCAGAATTTATGATTTTATACTCAGCACTATATTATTTGTTCGATACATATTAGGATGAATTTTGAATTATATGTAATACAGCCTTTTATGTCTAGGGTAGGCTTTGTACCACGAAGAAAAATTATAAAAAGGAATAATAGTAAGTCTTATACACAACGATTTAGTTGAACTATTAAGCAAAAATATACTATAGTCTTTATTTCTTTTCTTTAGATTCAATCATATTTTAAAAAAGGAAATGCAATGCAATTATACGAAACATTGTAAAAAATAAACTTACTAACACATCTAATTTGAAAAAGGAAGGAAATATTTGGACGATTTTGTTTCCTTTTGATATTTTACATGAACTCTCTAAGTGCTGTTGATTAAGGAATGAAGAGGAATGAAATAGAACTGTAAAAATAACATATCTATTTTTTAAGAAGATATAAGGCAAGACCTGTCCATTTGCGAAACAGCTATGCAACAAAAGTAATATATTAAAACATAAGTAAATTCAGTTGACATCTATTCAATGTTGCTTTCTTTTTCGATTCGATAACAAGGCATTCTGTAAAAATAAATATCGGAATGCTGAGTGGGTTTCAAAATACAAACTTAAAGCCCGTATAAAAATTGACAATTTCTTCGACCCGGGAAGAACGAAATAAAAAGGAAATGAATAGAAAAGAAAAACGAATGAAAACCAATGAAACTTGAGCTGAAACTTCCTTACACATTGTATAGAATCGAGTGCTGGTTTCAGACAAACGGTCGGAAAGCTTTTTACGACAATCGTCAAATTTGAAACTCCAGGAACAAATCCAAATTTTTGGAACCACTCCAGAACGAAAGAAGGCTGATTGATCTCCATTTTCTTTCAAGCAGCGAATAAGGGAAAAGAATAAGATGAAGCTGTACGAAAAATCGACGAAGTTCAAATCACTGGAACAATAGAACGCAAAAATAAAGTAATCTGGAAAGATGCTGAAAGTGCGAGAAATAAAAATATATATATATAAAATAAAAAGTAACGAAAATCTGAGGGCGGGACATGTTCGAATACTGAAAGATACCGATCGAAAAATTTTCTTTTCTTTTTATTTTAAGCCGCTTTTTTTATATTTCATTCTGTTTTACTTCATTTCCGAAGCAAAAGAAAAAAAAAGATTGCTTTCTCACTGATAACATCGTTGAAAATGTCTCAAATGATTCGTTCATTTTTCTCCGGAAATCTATAATCAATACGGACTAGTTTTCGTTTTTCATAAAAGAAGCGTTTATATTATTTTTCACTTCAACGGTTTTGAAAGGTCTCTTGATTGCAATTTCCTTGCTTTATTGTTCGATGGCTATCTTCGATGAAGACGACAAAGATCGGAGTATCTTAATAAGACAAGAGGATTTTACACACTTGAAGAGAAATAATAAATGTTTAGTGGGGGTAATCCGCAAACAAACGGTTCTTTTCAAAAATTGTTTGTCCGTTTATGCTTGGAGGATTTCCCTTCACACTCTGAAGAGCTTAAGTATGTATTGCAACATTTTTCAAAGAAAATATTTGATAAAATTAAAAAAAAAGGGTGTATGATGGATTTAAATGCATTTGATATTTGTTCATCATTTTAAATTTAATTTAACGTAGATAGATAAATGGAATTGATACCAACTGAGTTATGATCAATTTGATATTAGTTCTGTGTTTTTCTGTACAATATATGCGTGAGACAATCGCTTCTTTCATTAAGTTATTTTAAAATAAAAAATCTCCAAATTCTGGCTAATAGTTTTAGGATAGACTTGATATATTCTTCGAATTATTAATATTAAATAGCATTTGTGTGAGAAGGTACAGAAACATTTTTTAGCATGTCTGTATCTGTAATTCCTTGTTTATATCTTTATTAACAAAGTTAAGATATTCATTAATTATATAGATAGATATTGTGTCCTATATATTTTGAACATGTATATGAATTCACTATGGTAATTAGGTTGTACCATAGTAGTACTATGTCTTTAGGTAACTAGTACTTAATTGGACTATGGTAATTTGGTAGAACCATAGTAGTACTATGTAGGTAGGTAAATGGACTATATGGTAATTTGGTAGAACTATAGTAATACTATATAGTTAGGTAACTGGTACTTCAATGTACAATGATTTTCAGATTTTCAGTTCATGTCCCAAAATTCTATGAAATAAGAACTTTGCCAGAAAGTAGACAAGCATTTTTTCCCGTGTTCGGTTCTGTAAGTCATTGTTTAATTAAGTTATTATATTCATATAATACATAGATAGCTATTATATCATGCACATATAGCTAACATGTATATGGATAACATGTATATAGATATACTGCGATTTGTAAATTTGCAATAAGTGTCATAAAATCCTGCGCAATGAGGACTATTGAATCATTTCATCAATGTACAAATGGTGATTCATTTATAAAATAAATATGCAAGTTTTAATTTAAAATTAATAACGACAGTATTCAGTTTTTTCCATTTATAATTTATTTTCATATAAATAATCCCAGCTTGCAGAATTAATATTTCTGTGTGTACCTAAATTTAAAAATTAATTTCTTCAATACTTTTTGCTTAAATCTATTCAGTGTTTTGCAACACTTAAGATGAACTTAAAACTATTAATAAAAAAGTATTTAGTTTTTTTTTCATTAAAACATATTCGTTTTGTAACATGAATGAAATGAATTAAGGAGAAGATTACTATTATAATAATTTAAGATATCCCAGATTAGGTTTATAATAATAAATATGTAGTAAATGAATTTTTCTTTCATATTTACTATCATTTGAATTACAGTATACATATAAATTTGTTTTAAGAATTTTATCCCAATAAAAAAATCAACTTAATGATATTTTTTCGTAAAAAATAAAAATAACAAAGCATACTTAAAACATTTTCCTTTTATGGAAAACGTTTCTATGACAGTAATATTTTGCATATATACCAGTGCTTCTCAAAGTTGCAATATTCGCGACCCAATATTCAATCATTATTTTCATCGCGCCCCCCATACAATAACAATGCACTGAATTCAATAATACTATACTTTGACGTTAAAACTACGATACGACTTTAACCTCTTAAGCACCCCTCGTGTATATAAACGTCTGGCTAAGCAAAAGTCTTTATTTCTCCAGACGTATATATACGTCTTTCCGAAGTACAATTTTTTTCTATGCACTGCTATCCGTAAAATTATTCCAAGACTTTGGAATGCAATAAAAGGACCTTGACAATGTTTGCGAAGGATTTACTTATTGCAGATTATTTTTGTTCCTTTATTCCTCCCCCTTTCCCCAATACATCACATACGCGTGCCTACGTGGAAAACGGTTGGCATTGGTAAGCGAATCGCGAAACTTATGATCGGCAGTCAAAGTTTAATTATAAACTGTACAAAAAATATCAAGATAAGTGTTAGTTTTTGTTAAAAATTATATACATGACAAAAACCCCATAGGGTCACTGGTAATTAATAAATTTGTTTTTAACTTAGAATTGTTAAATTAATTATAAAGTACATTGTGTAGCATTGATATATTTATAAGTGTAATATATCAGTGTAAATGAGTATTTTATTTTTTATTATGTCAGAAAAGAATGTATTTTGCTTGTTTACTTTCAGTACATTAAAAAAAAAATTTAAATAATCTTTTTCTCTCGACTTTTTAATAGGCTCGCGCCCCCCTGTAGAGTTGTCACACCCCCAAGGGGGGTGAGCCCCACAGTTTGAGAAACACTGATATATACCCAAGATAGACAGAACTAATTTTTTTTTAAGAATTCGCGTTACTTTCAGAATTAATGTCAATTGGCTTAATAACTGTTATTTCCTGTTAAAATTTCTCTTCTCTGATATACTTAAAATTAAATAAATGATCTTTTAAGTTAAATGATTCAAAAAGTCTTAGTTCATGCTGTGTACAGAATACTTAGATTTACATATACAATAATTTATTATAGAAGAATTTTTCATAAAAGAAGAATATTTGTGTGGAAAATCTGTCATTTTTTCTTCATCTTTTGCCAAAAGATGCATTATTTTGTACTGTAATAATATTTTTAAGACGATTTTGTATGTATACTTTAATTCATGTGACCCTCAGTAAAAAAAAATATACATGTTTCGCAATATCAAGGATTTAGACAGTAGTTGGTATATTTCAACTTTAAGGTAACGGACTACGTTCGGAACCGTGATTTTAAAAAAGTGAATAAATAGATAGTTTTCTTGATATTTAGTGTCACTTAGATTAAAATACATGTGTAAAATTGTTTTAAGGACATTTTGACAAAAAAAATTATTTAAATACAATATTTTTTCAAAAAATTAACTTAGAATAACTATTTTTCAAAATGTTCTCCTTTTGTGAAAAATGCTTCTATTGTAATAATATTTTGCCTGTATACAGTTCAGACTTCTGTACAGAGGCTCAATTATGAGTTTTGAAAAATTCACATTATTTTCAGAGTTACAACCCATTGAAATAATTATCGGCGTTTTTTTTCTTAAAATTTCTCCCCTCTGCTGTCGTAAAACATGGATAAACCCACTTATAAGTTATATATTTCAAAAATTCCTAGTTGAGCCTCTGTAGAGACGTCTGAGCTATAGACAGGCAAAATATTATTATAATAGAAGCATTTTTCACAAAAGGAGAATATTTTGAAAATGGGTCATTCTATGTTCATTTTTTGAGAAAATATTGTACTTAACTAATTTTTTATTGTAATACTATTCTTAAAACAATTTCATATACATTTTCCAATCTAAGTGACACTAAATATCATAAATAATATCCATTTACACGCTTTTGCAAAATCATGGTTCCGAACGTAGTCGGATACCTTAAAAAGCAATTTAATTGTTAACTATCAAAGGAAAACTGAATTTGGACAAGCTAGTAAAAGTAAAGAGTTTATTCGAAATTTTGATGAAGCACTATTAATTAATATCAGATGAAACTCATAAAATAATGCACAAAGAGGCACGTATGCTATTACTGAGTTGATATATTAATGTTTAACTAACATTCATCTACAAAACAAAATGAGATAGTGCTCCATTGTTTCATTCTAATGTAATTTGAAAACGGGAAACAAAAGCGAGAGATGTTCATGAAGAGCTTTTATATTGCATTAGTAATATCTTTGATGAATAGACGCGTTACATTTCTCCATTATTATGAGAATATATCATATCAAAATAGAACATATTGTTGTTATGTATGCAATAAAATGTATCTTCTATGTTTTGTTCGTTATTGAGATACGCTGTTTCTCGATTCAAATGATCTTTCAAAATAGTGCTCAATACATCATTCTCTACAGTTATTTCTATCTATATATTTCGTAAATTTAACAATTCATTTGAATTAGTAAGAATGCAATGCAATAGGATGAAAGGATACACATATTGATATGACAAAAATCATGTCCCTTCATCAAAATATGTATTATTTAATGTAATGTATAAAAATGAAGAAAAATGTTATAAATAACTAATTACCTCATTGTATGTTTTAACATATCCTTAGAATAAGTTAACATGATACTTTGAAATTTTAATTTTAAGTAAATTGACTGATCCTGTTTTTTTCAAGATCAGTTAAGATCAATTTACTCTTAAATATAAAACAATGTGGTTCACAATTTTTTTTTCTCCTATTTCACTACTGTATTAATGCGTTCGTATAAAATATGTATTTTTTGGATAGATTATTGTAAATATATTCCTCAAAGAAATGTAAGGATATAACTTAAACTATTTTCTGTAATGAAACTCATATCGTAAGAGAATGATGTTGTTATTTAAAATCATCTGATTTTAGAGCAAATTTCGCAACACTTCAAAAACACAATTTTCCAAAAATTCAAATTTTGTGCGAAAAAATTTATAATGTTACTTAGTAAGAGAAAAATGTTTTATTATGTTTCGATAACCTGTTTCACAAAAAACTGATGTCACACAAAGAATGAATACTTTTAATTTAATAATTTTAATAATTTCCGTCTATAAGTTGTAAAGTAATGAAATGTAAATTAATAATTGGAATTGTAATGTTTATAGTGGATTGGATATTAAAAGAATTCATTTTACTTTGTCATTTGTAGTTAGTCCTCATTCCTAAGCTTTGAAATTTTAATTATTATTTATGCCGTAAAATCCAGCGTATTACGCACACTTTTAACACACAAAAAAAATAAAGATCGAAATTTACAAATATTTTTCGCTGGGTATAAAAATTAAAAAAAGGAAAAGGTAAGCGGAAAAAACTGCGCTTCAACATAGATGGGAATACTATTCATTTAAAAGAAATGCGATTCCTAATAAATTTAAAATTTTGCATAGTTCAAGAAGTATGTTTTTTTTCCAAATCCTGGACAATATCTCGAACAAATGACTTCAAAACATAACACTGCATTTGAACTTTCCAGGTACCTTTATAAAAAGGAAGTGCGCTTCATACGTGCATTATACAGTATTTAAACATACTTAAAAATTTTTAGAAAAATTGCTGCTTCAAAATATAAGTACACGTTATATACGCCGAATTTCATGGTATTTATTTTTTTATTTCGAATAAAATTCACAAAGATAGAAATGTTATAAAAGTATATTTTGATATCAAAGTATGTGGCATGGAAAGCATATGTAATAAATAAATAAATGCTCAAAGAAAGTATTTTGTTTTTCATAATTAGATATTTCATTGTATTTGAGAATCAGTAATTATAAAAGGTGATTATCTTTCTTCGGGTTTGGGCTAATATGATTTTATTACTAACTCTGTCAATCACTGGGGTATAAATTTAAGTAAAATGTCTAAAACTGATGTATTTAAATACTTGTAATAAAATACCCATAATTCAAAGCTAAGGTACAATATAAAAATTCAAAAAAATATAAAGAAAGGTAATACTTTTCATGTGCACTTTACTTTTTCTGATCTGGAAAAATTAGAAATAAAGATATGTAATAAGCTTTAGCATATTTTCCGTCACAGAACTTCCAAATGAAACGATTATATCATATGCGCACATTTATACATAATTTCGTCCTATGCTACATATATCTGCATAGTAATGAGTTCAAAAGGATTTTTCAGTCTTAAATGATGTCTTTAAAATATCGTCGTTTCACTTCCTCCAAAAAATCCAACCCGAATTTCAAACTTATTATTTCTTGGCAATCTCATTAATATTCGCTCCAACGAATTCGAAACACAGTCATTAAATTTCAGCAATTTGTTAAATAACTCGAATCTTAAGACTAAGGAAAAAAGGCTCAGAGAAATTTCTTTAAAATATCGACCTAACCTTTAAACACAAACATACCCCATTCGCAAACCACCTATTAAGCGGGTTTTCTACTTTAGTCCAGCTGGCGTGAATTAAATTCTCTCTCCACATAAAGCCCCGAATTAATCAAGCGTGAAATTCCAGTAAAGTCTTACGCCCCTGGAGGCCACTGTCGAATGAAGGGGTGTACCAAGAAGGAGGCATTATTGAAAGAATGCAGATAATAGGTTGTGCGAGGGGATTCTAGAATATTTTGTTCAATTAGTTACTGCACCTTCTGCTGTAGTTCAATGAAATCCTTTTTGAAATAACACTGGTGGAGGTGCCCCAGAAAATGTATTTTTCTACAGAGCTCGAATTGGGAAAACAGGTTTTTTTCCCTTTTAGATTCTGTACCATTATCTTGTTTCCTGTTATTTTTAAGGAGAAGAACAATGAATAATGCTTTTGCGTTAAGGCTTGTGAGAGGCAATTACTTTCCAAATTATAATTTAAGCGAAAATTTAAAAATCTCTGCTTTTTTTTTTTTTTTAAATATAAACATGAAATTGCTTTGGCAGAAAAATCTTGGATTAATTTATTTCCCCATCTTGGTATTACAAAGATTATAGCAAAATACTTCTGTCGTAAGGTTTCTATAAGTGAGAAAAACTCGCATCGCGAAATTCAATAAATACATTTAGGTCATGTTCATTTAGATAAATAATTAGGAAGCGTACTTTGAATGAAATGTCTATTATGCGATGTTTTCAGTAAATTTATGAATATTCCCATGAAAAAAAGCTTCTTAACTCTGTTTTAATTTGAATAATTAATTCTTTAACAAATTACACAGACAATATTACACAATTAGAAACAGATTTTCAGAAATAAATTGTGAATTGAAAATTTTGATTAAAGAAAAAGAACTGCGTAAATTAAATAGATGTAAAACAATTTATAAAAAAATATAAAAATAACTAAATACTAAGAATATAAAAGTACTCAAAAGTATTAATATGTCAATATTTTAAATGAGACTCTTAAAAGAGGTTTCTAAAGGGTAAAAACTATACCACTAGTAGTTTTAGTACATGTTAATGAAATAGTTATAGTTAAAATTTGCTTAAAAAGGTTCAAAATGAAATTAAAGTTGATGATAGCTTTTTCATAATATTTGAAATGTAACTCTCTCAAACTTTGGCATCTGAATTGTATTAAAAGAGGCATTAATTAAAGACAATTTTTTAAAATTAGTTAAAGAACAAATGGGACGATTTAAAAATAATAAAGTTATAAAAATTACGTAGATTTTTAAGATGAATTATCGTGCATTTTATACTGAGTAAGTTACGGAAAATAGGTTATTGTGATAAAGAAGTTCACAGAGGAAGGGTGCCAGCTCAGATGTCGCACTCGTGAGTTGCTGAATGTGACGTTAATATTCATTCATTCATTTAAGGAAATTTCTTCTTCACAAGTAGTAAAAAAAATAATAAGTCAATTCATACTTTGAATGGATAAATAGAAAGTATTTTATTACGATTGAAAATTTGAATAAGATATATATATATATAGGGAGAGAGTGAACTAATAGTAGGAATTGAGAAAAAAGCATGATTTGTCTGCATTGTTGTAACAATACACACCCGATTTAACTAGTTTGGCTGAAAAACATGTTTTTGACCCCAACCTTTGTTTAGAACAATAGAGACGAATCTTATTGTCGTCCGAAATCGGTAATTAATTTAATTAAATTTCATTAATTAATTAATATTTGAAGAAACTATATTAACATCAAGTGTCATCCACTACAAGTTTAAGAAAACATAGTTGAACTTGATTGAGTGAATAGAAAGTATTTTATTAACGATTGAAAATTTGAACAAGATAAATATATAAATAAACATATAGAGTGAGCTAATAGTATGAATACTATTAATAATTATATTTAGTATAAATATATAATCACACAAATAAGGTATAAAATAGAATACATTCTTTACATTAGTATCATCAATTAAAAAAATATTTGAAGAGAGCTCTTAAAGCATTTGGAAAATACATTTATAAAAAAAAACTGAAAACACAAAAATTGCCATTCATTATTATTCCAATGTTGATATTTAAAAACATATATAATACTCTATAAGACTTTGAAGCCCAATGGCTGAGTAGTAGCGTATCGTGCTTTCACGCCGTAGGTCCGGGGTTCATACACCGGACTGAGCAAGATCGACTCAACCTTTCATCCTTTCAGTAAGTCAATAAATGAGTACTAAGGTCGCTTGGGAACTGAACACGAGTGGTTTCGTGTCAGACTGACCACTTCACCGAAACATCTGCACATGCACCCCAGTGCTTAAGTTCACAAAAACTGAGATATGATTATTAAGCTTTGGCTCTCATGGGCTGTTGCGCCACTGAGTTTAGCATATAAGGCTTGAGCCTTTAGTTTTATAAATTTTATTCATTTTCAGTGGGAAAAAAATCATAAATTATTAGTTCAACTACATAATTTTTTTAACAGTAAAAATACATAACATTTGTTGCTTTATTCTTCTTTTTATCAAATTCGTATTAACTGATTAAAATATTTGTACATGCATGAATTTAGTATTCTTCTATGCGAGTTAAATGATGCGAATCACGTTTTTGTATCTGCTTGATATTATACAATACACAAGAACGTTTTTACTGTTTGCTGTTCTTGAAATTCAAGGATTGTTTGGTCGAACTTTTTTCGTCCAAAAAAATTGGAGCTTGAAAACACTAGAGAATTCATGATTTTTATTCTCTTCAGCTGTTTAAATTGAAAGCTTTTCAAGAAAAAAAACACATAGTTTACTTTTAAATATATTACTACATTCTAAATCCTTTTCGAATTGGAGAATCGCTTGAGGTGGTTTAAATAAACACTTTTTGCGCAAGTTTTTTTTTTCGAGAGCTTTTTTTTGTATGTTAAATTTATTTTACAAATTAAATTTGCCGGATGAAAAAACCGAATTCTTTTATTTAAAAATTGATTTGCATTACATTAGATCGTTTTCCTCCCTCGCCTTGTTTTTATACAACCACACTTCTAATTTTTTTTTAAATTGTGAAATACTTGATTAGTTTTTGAATGTATCGTAGAAGTTCATATTTATCAATACTTACGAAGCACTAATTATTAAAAGTTCAAGATATTATTATAAAGTTAGTTTTATTTTTTAATTCCTTGAGCATATTTAAAAATTTTCTTTTCATTTTAAGACAACAAAACATCAATAAATAGATTATTTTTTACGTTAAAATTTTCAGTTCACATTAAGAATAGAAACAATTGTTTTTTCAATAAATTATATAAAAATAAAATTATTTTGAAATTGTTTTGTTTTTTCATTTCCTTGCATCTTGTTCAATAATGCTGGATGAGAATACATTTTGAAGTTAGTAGATTTATGTATATCAATATATTTCTGTTACTGTTGTTAACATTAATTTATGTTGATATTAAATATATCAACTTAATCTTTAATTAACCAAAGATATTATTAAAATGGATTTAAAAAAATCAAAAATATGTAATAGAGATTAGTTATTTGTATCTTAAAAATGAATGGAATTTACTTATTATCGTTTACAAATTATTTAATAAATTGTAAATAAAGATATATAATTTCGTGATACTCACTAAGAAAGACATTTAATTTTGAAACTTTTTCGTAAATTCCATCCGTGTTTAGGAATCTTTGCGGGAACATTATGTTTTGTTTTGCTACACATAACATTTGATAATTTATTTAAGAATGTTGCTATATAATTTTTTATTAAAATTTGGTTACATATAATGCGACTTTTTCGCAATCTAATTTATCATTTCAATAACTTCTATAACTTATGTAACTTATATAACGCTCAAAATGAAATAAAATAACATTTAATTACTTAAACTCCAATAAACATAGACAAATTCTCTGAGACCATATAATTCAAGTAGAAAGGCCTATTTATATTATGTATTAGAGAAGTGGGAGAACATCGTTACAAATTCTGATTATACTTGGATTTGTATTCAAGGATTAGGAACATCGTGAAACACCCCTCAAACATAGGTTATTAAAAAATGCGCAATCAAAAATATCTAAATAAGTCAGAGGTTTTTTTTCTTTTCTTTTTTCTTTGAAAAAGGAATCCAATATATGTACTTCCATATATATCAATATTTTTTACAACATGCAAGTCAAATTAAACTAATCAATCAATTCACTGTATAAATTTTACTATTCTAGCTTACATGATATTTTCTTAATGATAGTACTATTTTTTATTTGAATTCTCTGATATATTGATCTCCTTTTAAGATTTATCAAAAATGACTTACAGGAAATATTCCGAATTTTAGATACTAAAAGCATAAATATTTGTTTGAACTATATCACGATTTTGAAACCTAAATTTAATAGATATATCATCAGTATATTTATCTAATATTTTAAACAATTATGGAAAGGATCAGATAGCTTAGTGACTGTTGCGCCCTCTAGCGCCTGCTATGTGAAGCTAGCTTTTGTAAACAAAGGACTCGGAAGAAAGGAACGGATTGAAAGAACTGAAACGACATGTAACGAAGCGAGCGAGCGGAATGTGTTATGTAGTGGTTTTTGTAGAAAATAGTTTTTAGTTTAGAATTTATATTGTTAATAAACGTTAGAATATATAATAATAATAATAATATATAGTGTTGCGAATTTTGTGTAAATAGTATGTATAATTTGTATTTGGATGTTTAATGCATTTATATTACTCTATGTTATGTTTATTTCATGTTGAAATTGTACCATTTGCAAGCAGTGCCGCCCCTTACGTTATAATGGTGAATCAATGAGAACTTGGCGAAATTTTGGCGGTAGAGCCAAGTTGACATCATTTTTGGCGATCAAGTTGGCGGCCAATTTGGCGACTTTGGCGACCATTTTGAAGTCATTGGTGACCATGTTGGCGAGTTCGGAACCCTCTGGAATCTTCTAGAAAGTAGAGGATCTCTACACTAGTGTCACGTTGAATGACACGAGCAGTTATATTTCTGGAAGTTTCTGTCACGCCTATAAAATAAAGATGCTCGCCGGAACGGTGGTTAGTCTGGATTAAACTAGCGAGTTGTGAGGATTGTTTTGACTAGCGATTAGCTCGTCTATGCTTGTGAATAATCTTTTACTTACGTGTATTTTTAAACACTGG
>BMAV01001853.1:820774-835920 GCA_019973955.1 Trichonephila inaurata madagascariensis
ATATATATATATATATATATATATATATATATATATTTCCTACTAAAAGAAACCTCTTTGATGTCAAGTCCCTAAGAACCTCTCATTTAATTTAGTAATGACCACCCAGATCAAATAAGAACACCACAGTGACGATAAATGATGGCAGCTACCCATTGCCCGACTATTGGTCATTTACCCCACTATCCGGACTATTTCGTATGGAATGCACTGATCTAGAACGACGAAGACGATGGAATGATACAAAGGCATAAACGTGACACTCTTCTGTTAGTCTAATGATAGTCTGCATATACAAGTGCTAGAGATTCATTCTTCTTGTATTTTTTGAATGCCTCACCTGGCCACAACGTTGTATCAACCGTTCGGAAGCTAAAAAGTACGATATATGCTCACGCGGGGTTCGTATTTATTTCATTACGATAGATCGACGATACTTAGATAATGTGCTGGAGCCACTGACATTTCCTTTCTTTCATGTGGTTTTAAAAGTCTTTACTTCTCGAGAAAACATCCGTGCCCCAGCCGTGATGGTTCTAAAGCATATTGAGTTGACGTTGTTTCATTTTGGGTTATATCATTTCTAACACATAACGTCATTCAAAACATCATTTCAAAATAAATATCGCTTACTTTTCATTGTTATCCTGCTCTAACTCTTTTGAGTTTTTTCACTTTCTGACCAATACTTCTTAGTGTAGTAATTTTATTGTATCTTGCAGTATATAATAGCGATTGTTGTTTAAAGAGAAAATTTTAAAGCTATAAAAAAGTGTATATATTACAAAAAGTCTGCTATACTATACTTTAGCTGCACTTTTTTGTTAGATAATGTATTATTATCATTACTTTAAAAAACTATTTTGCAGTTTTTCATTTCTTAAGCAAAATCATTATATACTGCTACATTTTTTATAAAGATTCTCTCATTTTCTCCCATTACGCATTTTCTTCAAAAGAGGTTTCAAAAATTAACCTCCTTTATATTTTTCACAGACAGTCTAGAAGCTGTTTATGTTATTTTCACTAAAACACTTTTTTCTATAATTATTTTGGACTTAAGGGGATTAAAGTGTTTTATTTTGTAAAACAGAGCTTAGTTTATTTGCACGCTTAAGAGAAAATATTCTTCAATAGTAAAATTCTTGAATTGTACATCTTGAATAGTAAAAATATTAATAGGGAATGTAAAAATGAATTTTATCTGATTAAAATTTTGATATAAGAATATTAAAGTTTACATATTTAATGTAAATTGGAAATAAGAAATTAAGCCATTTATTGAACTTTTTTTCTGGTAACAGTACTGTATGAGGAAACTCTTAGTCTTATTAACAAAAGTTGCAGGCTAAATATATTTTAAAGAACAGAAAACTTTCCCCTATATATATATCAGAAATAATAATAACAAAGAATTATAAATACAATTTAGAGCTAACTGCTAACTTCCCTATATACATATATTTATAATAATAATTTTTACCTTCTTTGTTCTAATATTCATATAAGTTTCTCAATCTCTCTATTGGTTTTAAACATGTAATACCTATGTTGCCATAACAGTAGTTTCCTCCTGTTTCTCTTTCAAAACATTATAATTATTCGTATATAATTTTTTGTTTCTATTATTTTTAACTTTATGCTCATGTGTACAGCATTTATTCAGATTAGTTTAGTGCAAGGGTCGGCAACCTTTTGAATCGGAAGACCCAAAATTACAATGTACAAAGCTTCAAAGTTTTCAGAGCCAAAAAATTTTTTCTTGCCAACAATAAATAGTACTCGCATAAATAAAGTTTTTTCATGAAAATAAAAAACTAATCTATTTATTCATCAGAAAAAATATCTATTTTTTCTTGTATAAGTAGGGTTTTGCACAAGAAGTTAGATAATATATATGGCGTTATTAGATAATTACTTATTATTTAAGTAAAAAATTAAAGTAATTAAACATTTACTTACAACACTAATATGCACTTTAATAACAAACAACTGAGCAAACAAATTCAATGGGGGCGATGGCTTTGAATGCTTTTTGAAGTAGAAAATTTAAACTTTACTAACATGTACTTAAAAATAAAATACAATAACATACATTTAAGCAAACAAATTCAATGGGAGCATTGGCTTTGCATGGTTTTAGAAAGTGTGGGTAAATTTGGCTCATAACTTATTGTTTTAAGTTTTAAACACGACTCTATATTTTCGTTTGCTAGTTGGCTTCTTACTTTACTTTTAATTATATTCACGTAAGAGAACGCTTGCTCGCACGAATATGTCGATCCAAAGATAGTCAGCACTCCACACACAAAAATGCGAGTTTCTTCACCTCACTGTAGCAATCTGGAAGACTATTCCATGCGTCGAATATAAGTGCATCAACTCGTGGTATTTCTTTTAAGGCTACAAACTTTTGCTGCGTAACGTACAAATATTTCTGGACCTCCAACTTTTCAAACTTCATTTCAACTCTGTAAATTTTCCATTCCAAAAAGCTTTAATTTTTAAACCGATCACTTGCATTTCTAGAGATCCAGTATCAATTCCTAATGACTCAATGGAGATTTTGTTATTATCTGTGTTGAGGTAATTTACTATGTGCTACAGTGGTTTTGATTTGCTCAAATCTGCCAGTAAATTCATCTATAACTTTTTTTATATAACTGTGCTGAAGTAATTCTTGTCAATAGTTGCACTGGTTTTGTCGCGATATTGCCTTAGAAATTGAAAATGAAGTAATTTACTGCTCTGAACATTTTCTGCAAAAAGAATTAATTTTTCTTCGAAGGAAACCAATTCTTCTACCAAAACATAGGCTGGGTTTCCTATGTCTTGCAGTTTTAGATTCAGCTCATTTAATTTCGCTGTGATATCCACCTTAAAGTAAAATTTTTGCAATCATTTGTCATTCTTTAATTCAGGGTGATTAATGCCTTTTTCATTGAAGAATGTATTGATTTCATTCAAGAACAAATCAAAACGTTTCAACACCTTACCTTTTGAAAGCCATCTCACATTATTGTGAAGAAGGAGGTCGGAATACTAAGTCTCCATTTTGTTTAAGAATTCTTTAAACTGAAGATAGTAGAGTACTTTTGACAAGATGCTGTTAACAAACTTGATTGCTAAATTCATGACCTCAACTATTTCGGCCGGAAATGTTTGGGCACAAAGCGCTTCTTGTTGTATTATGCAGTGAAACGTAAGAATTTCGTAGTTTATTTTGCTCTGAAGAATCGTTGTTGCCCTTTATTTTTTCCTGGCATACTCCTGGCTCCATCAGTGGCTATTGAAACGATTTTAGTTAAATCGATCTTATTGTCTTCAAGACATTTTTGCACGGCATTCGCTATATCTTCCCCTCTAGTTTGTCTCGAGAGTGGTAGCAATTCTAGTAGTTCGTCATTTGGAAAAGCTAGTGCAAGTGGATGAGAGATAGAAACGGTGACTAATCCTCATTAATCGATTTAGAACGATTTTTAAATGCTTTTTTTTAAAAAAATATTTGCGTATGGAACTAAAGAGCCTCAGCTTCATATCCAAATAGCCGCATGTGGCTCGCGAGACGCAAGTTGCTGACCCCTCGTGTAGTGTATTAATATCTTACTGCTTGCTTACCCGTACACATTTAAGGCCTAAGTATTTTTAAATTATGGCTTATATTCTTCAATTGTTTTTGCACTATTAAGTTTATCTTTCTGCTGCAGAAGAAAATTAATATCAATAAAGCAAGTTTAATCATACTTTACTGCCCTAAGTCAGAAAACAGAATATTTTTCAATTCTGTCTATTGACATTCCTTCATATTGGTTTTTTTGCACTAGATTCTCTGTTTCAGAATTTTAGCTTTATCTAATGTGTAGAATTTTTAATACATACACTATTCCTTTTATTTATTTAGTTAAGTTTATTAACAATATAGTAATGATACCATATATATAGTCAAAATTTTCTACTGAAGAGAGATTAGAACTGAAGACTTTTCTACTGAAGAGAAGGGTACTGAAGGTTCTGCTGAGGGGACATAATATTTTAAAAATGATTTATAAAAAATAAAGATAATAGAGTTTAAAATATATATATATATGGTTGCTACAGTAATATAAACATTGCTGTTTTGAGACAGTTCTTATTTATAAAGTAATTTATATAAAAGTGGGGTTAAACATGTTTTTTTGCCAGCCAACCTTTCCCCTTTCTGTTAATATTACTGAGCAAAAATCTAGTGAAAATAATGCATAGGATGTCTGAATCCAATACAAGAAAAAGGTAGCGTACCTAAAAATTGATTCAAAAATGATATATAGTGTTATATACTTTATTCCTAAATTAAAACTTTCAATAAAATTTTTCCTATTCTAAGCATAAATAACTGATACACTCAAAGTTTTTATACATGTGTAATATAGTAGCAGGAAGAAGTATACATGATGAAGCCTGTTCAGAGTTTCATGGGATTTTTGATTGATCTAAAAAGGTTCATTTATACATTTATTTTGTACATAAATAGATAAAGAGTACCACAAATTAACTAAAATAATTACCTCTAATAATCAATTACTAATGCAATTAATCGATTCACATTGAAATATTTTGTTTTCATTTTCTACATCATTCTTTAATCCAAAGAATTCTGTTACATATATAAGAAAAAAGTTTTATGTAATAAGTATGTACGATAAAGCTATGAGCATTCAAAAATAATGAAAATCATTTTTGTAAAGGAACTAATATTGAATTCATTATATTTGTTTAAAAATTGTGCGTTCGACCTAACATGTATATTTTCATTTTTCATTGAAAAAGTACTTACAGGATAATTTAAACTTTTTTAATTAAGCAAGAAATATATTTGTTTTGTTATAAAATGGAGATATTACTTTAGAAGGAGCCTGCGATCAAAAGAAGGGCAAAGTATAATCCCAAATAAAATAATTTGATTAAAATTGATAATTTTCCTGGAAAGAAGATTACGCAAAATTGCTTTCGAAATTGTTTTGCGTTACGCTGAACAAGAAACTGATGAGAGAAATGAGATTAATATCTTTAAAATGGTTTGTTTTTCTTTTAACTAAAAAACCTATTTCTAGGTTTATACTTGTATTTTGTTATAAATTTGATTTTTTCCCTCCATCTAGCGACTGCAATAGATAGTAATTTCAAAGAATAAAATAAAATTTCATAAGAAGCTTAGTTTGGACGAAAAACAATATGATGTATTTATTTTTCTTTTTTTATAAGCATAATTTATTAAACTTCCAATAATTCTTTTAAAAAATATATTAGATTTTGCATTATGCTGCTTATCGGATTACGAACACTAATTAAAATGAATATAAGTATTATTTCATGGCATTGTACTCGTATTTTCTAATATAATGCTGCTCAATTTCTTTTGTAATATTTATTTCTACTATGTTCATATGTGCTTTCACCCATTTATACATTTTTAAAGGGAAATATCTGTTAGCAGAATATGCGAATATGTTAAATCACTCATCCTATACAAGTAATAGAAAGTTTCTCACAAACTGTACGGTGCTCCCCACACAAGAGGGGAGAGCATCATAATTCTACGAGGGTGACGTGAGCATATTGAAAAACCAAAAACAAAATATTATTTTTTTTAAAAAAATATTAATTTACTGAAAGAAAACTAATGTAAGAAGATTCGAACTGAGCAACGTCGGTTCAGAACGCGAGTATTTTATCGATCACGCCAAAACGATCGTCTTGGCGTGATGTCTAGTACTGGTTTAAATAGATACCGCTACACAAACAAAATACATTCTAACATGATAAAAATAAAATAATCATTTACACTGATGTAATACATTTTTAAATATACCAGTATTGCGCTATGTATTTTATGTGATTAATTTAACATTACTAAGTTAAAAACAAATTTAATAATCACAAGTAAACCCCTGGCCTTGTCGTATGTAAAATTATATCCAAAGATAACCCTTATTTTGGTAATTTGTACAGTTTTTAATTAATCCTTTAACTGCTTATCAAAAGTTACGCGATTCGCTCCCGTATTCTACAGTTTTCCTCGTATGTGCATGTTTGTGATGTATTGGGGGAGGGGAAAGGAATAAAGAAGCTGTGTGTATGTGTATGGTGTGTCAACACTGTCAAGATTATTTTATTGCATTCCAAAGTTTTCGGAAAATTTTATGGATAGTAGTGCTTAGAAAGGATCATGCATCGGAAGGACGTATACATACGTCCAGAGCAATTAACACTTTGGTCCAACGAGACGCCTATATATGCCGGTGGCACTTAAAAAGTATTGTAGCTTTAGAGTCAAAGTGTAGTATTATTGAATTCATTACATTGTATTGTATGGAGGGAAGGCGCGATGAACAGTTTGATTGAATTTTGGGTCGCAAACAATGAAAGTTTGAGAAGCTCTCTTAACTAATAATTAATCCTAATTTTGATCCAGTTTTTTAAATAGGGAATCAATTTTTTACTCAAATTTTAATTCTTTTATATGATTACAAGGTGCACTTCTCCAAAAAAATAATTTTGAAAAGCGATCTTATTTTGATTTTATTTACAACAAATTAAAAAACTTAACTGGTTTAAGAAAAAAAAATCAAATTCAAACGGAACTATATAATGTAATTCAGCACATATATAACAAGTGGAGTTGAATTTTTCTGTCAACTTCTATTCAGCAAACCACAAGATGTTCAAATATTTCCAATATCTTAAAGAAACAAGAATTATTAACAGGAATTACAACTGAGGTATTTTTTTTAAAAAAAATAGTGATCAAAACATGCTGATGGAATATTATTTTCCTTAAAAAGTTCCCAGATATACTTCATTCCAACAGTGTGAAAACAATATTTATTGGTTATGATGAAAACGTTTAAACGTATAGCAAATAATATTATTTATTCACATGTTCTCTATGTTTTTAGTTAATTTTTATATGAAATCAATGTAATTTTAATGAATTTTTTTTGAAAAAACGATTATTTTCTGTTTTGTATTTAATGTAAAACGTGTATTGGACAGAATTTGATGTGCACCTTTTACTGACAAAAATTTTAAATTTTAAATTATTTCATCATTAAGCACAATATTAAATTAATAAGTATTTTAATGCATTTGATGCAAATGAGAAATAGTTTATCATTTCCAAAACACAGAAAAAAACATTTTAAAAGATTTTAAAATAAAAAGTGCTAAACTTTATCCAAATTTGTGCCTTCTACGAATTGCCTTAAGCAATAAGTACTCAGAAAAAAACTCTGTGAGTTGAAAGTTTTAAGGTTTTAAACTCCTCTTTTATTTAATTGTTTAAGAAAAAATAGCCATGCGAATAATTGTCAAAACATGTTTATACTCAAATTCTTTTCATGACAAATATTTCTGAATGATTTTAAAGAGACAAGAAAAATATTCAGTTCTTTGCATTTGTGTAAAAGTTATTTTATTTTTTCAAATTCTTTCTGAAAGAAGGAAGGGAGAGGTAGATAGTTAAATGTCGAGTTTGATTTAAAATTGTTTATTTTGTTTCACTGTAAAAATGTGGGATTCTTTCCAACAGATTTAGTTTGAAAGAGAAGATACATCATCCGGCAATACAATAAATTTCCAAGATAAAGTTCCAAATGATGATTTTTATTATATACTAAATTTCCCGTATATCCATCAATTATAAATATATAAAGAATTATTTTATTTTTAAAAGTAGCCAGTTATATGTAAGAAAATATTTATTTATTATGCATAGAACATTAAAGTTTTATTGTTGTCAAAAATAAGAAGTTTAGTAAACTTTGATTTATAGTAAAATAGTAAGATTTCTGGACTAAAAAAGTTAAAATACAATATAAGCAAATAAGAAAACCGCATTATATGTTCCAATAACTTAAAAGCAGCCAGCAGTATGTTAAATGTATGTAAAATGTGAGTTTTCACGTGAATATCGTTTAGTCCTTTTCCTTATTATTAATTAATAGTATTGTATAAGCGTATGTGAATGAATTTAGCGGAACTAAATTATTGAAATAATAATGAATCTAGGTAATTTATAGTTGGTAATAGTAATATTCAATGCTGTGTTTTGATAGTAAATCTAATATTTTTAAGTACATATGTTTATAAAAATATCTGTGCATATTCAAATAATTGATAATGAAACAAATGTAAAAAATTATAATGAAATATAATAGATTATTATAAGAAATATTAAAAATAGAATTATATAGAATAGAATTCTGATCATATGCCGATAAGTGATTTATATCCCTAAGACAATTGTTCTGTACATCATTAGGCATACGTGTGCATGTCTTATTATAACTTATTCTAGTATGCCTGTTTGATGTCATGAACAGTGTTTTGGTTCGTCCTGTCTATTTTTCCTCAGATATAACAGTTTTCCAGTTTTATCCTTAATTTTAGAATCGAATAAATTGCGTCACTCACAAATAATGAAAGTATGGTTATACAGTAGAGTCCCGCAAACTCGCCTCTCGATAAGCCGACATTCCAGTTACCTTGGCCACACGCTTTTATTAAGAAAAAAAGCCCTCGCGTACAATTAATGAAAAAATGTCGAAAAATGATGAAGTTAAAGTTGACTACGCTGTACAAACTCCTAAATTATCATATAGTGAGAAACTAAAGACTGTCAAACACCTTTCAGTGTTTTAAAGATGGTGCTTCGAGAATGGACTCATAGTTCATTCACCTTCTTGTGTTGAAGCATCAAATCTCAGAGGGCAATATGTAAGACAGCAGAGCATTACGCATATATTTAAAAAAAAGTAGCCAGTTTTTGCAATGTCAACTATTTATTTGTGATTATTGATAGCTTCATGCCTTCTTAAAGTATTTTTCTGAGGAGTGTATGATCAGGTAAATTAATGTATACTATGTGTTCATTAATTATCTTATAGTAAATGTTCTATGCCTCCATAAAATGCGTAATTTTCCTTTGTTTAAGGGCAGTTTATTTTCTGTTGTATTCTCAATCGAACAATATATACAAGTACAGTAAAATATTTTTTGAGGAAACACTCGTACTTTTTTTAAAATTCATTTTAATCACATTCCTGATAATCCGGCATTTTCACAAATTCGGCCATTCTTCAGTCCACATTTGGCCGAGTTTTTAGGATTCTTCTGTACTTATAACATTAGAAACTAATTATTTAATTAATGAATCTTGGAGTCATATGGATATATTACTGCACATTAAATCACTTCATTTATATCAATATTTTCGTTTGCGATAAATTATTATGTGCATTTTATTTGCATTCATTTCATTTTGTTATCGGGCATTAAATGTATCATTTAGTTAAAATGAGATGGTTTATTCGTAAAAAATAAATTATATAAAGTATTCCCTACATGAACATGTTACATACACATGTATAACGCGGTTTCGATTTTAGGAACTTTTCTTCCCTAAGACAAAATCTGAGTAAAAATTATACAAGCGATTGAGTGATTATTTTTTAAAAATTTTATTGCTGCATATAAATTAATCCCCCCCCCCTTTTTTTTTCATGAAAAAGTCTGTTAATATGTTTAATAAGCAACTGTTTTAATTTCTAACAGGTTTTCCTTATTATATCTCATTATGCACAGAAATAACAGTTTCTAAACTTTACGAGAATTTATATTATTTCGCTTTTCGTTTATACTATTTCATTTCGTTGTTTATATTTATTTAATGAATCATTTTTATGAAAAATAGTTAATTTATTCAGTTTTTGGTTTTAATTTTGATCTTAATTTGCTGATATATAAATAATATAAGCACTGTTATGTCCATTTGATACAGAAGGGTTTATTTGAAATGCTTGAAATAAATTGATTTGACTTAGAATAATTCGTTTTTGTTTAAAAAAAAAACAATACATTCTAGATGTATTAATTTCTTTTTTAATGATTAGGTCATTCTTCGACTGAAGAAAAGGCAGAAATAATGAAACATATAAATCAATATTCAGATTACATGGTTTTAAGTTATGACAAAATTTTTGCATATTGCTTAAAGGAAATCATGCTTCAACTTATTTGAATTTTTAATATTAACTTTCTAATCAGTATTAAAGTGCATTTGAAATTGTAGATAACAACTTTCTAATTGTAACAATTATTTTCTATCAACGAATTAAGAAAAAAAGCTCATTTTTTTTTCTTTTTATTTTCAATAATTGGGACCTGTTTTGGTTATTTCATTTTGAAAGTTATCTAAAATGTTAAAATTTTTTCTTCTTTCTCTGATAAGTAAACTAAAATACAGTTCTATCAAAATCCAGACGTACTTTACACTGATGTGTGAAATCGATTATGTTTTAAATTATTAAGCTTTTTCTTAAAATAAAATTACTAAATTTCAATTCGAAATAAAATTTACTATAGTTACCAAATATGTTTTAAATAAGTTATGAATTTAAAAATGTATGTATACATAACTTACATTTGTTTTAAATTATGAGATTGTCAATAGTATTAAGAATGAGGTGAATAATCTTCAAAGTAATATGCAAGATAATTATAGGTAATATTATAAAAACTTTTAAAATTAAATTAAGTAAATGATTTAATGTATTTATGGGTGAAAATTTTATTTACTTACATAAAGAAGCACATTTCTAAAATATAATTTAGGAAACCGTTCTTTCATTTCAAACTAATTCTTTTAAAGTTTATATTACTCAATTATTTGTGTGATATTAAAACTATATCTTTTAACTAATAGAATAATTCTTATTTCATTTGAAAGATGCAATATAAAGTTCACAGATACTATCTTTTTTTAGTTAAAATTTTTAACGAATGTCAGAAATATAAAACAAAGCACTAAGTGAAGTTGTAGGACATATATAAATTTAACGATATCATGCAATACATTATTATCAATGTACTAAAATTTAATAATTTTTATTTAATATTTCATTTTGCGTTTACTGTTTCATTCCCTAGATTATTATATGTACGTGTTCCTCAATCATACTTAGATGTTCTACAGCTTTATTTTCCGAAATAATCGTAATTATTTTCTACAAAGCTTTTTTTTTTTACTTAGAGATATAAGTTTATCTCAATACAATTCCTCTATTATATCATCTGCCAGGAAAGAATTAAAAACATTAAAAACAAAGGTCAAGACTTATTTTCTTCTATCTGGGAATTTTCTCTAAATTAAACTAGTTTTTGTTTCTTTTGAGACCAGATGTGAGAAGAATTTGAAATATGGGATCATGCCAAGTCTTGTTGAAAGGTTTTTAAAAATTCAGAATATTTTTCTTCCTTTTTCTCGAAAACTGTGGCCTAGTATTTTTATATAAGCCTTTGGTCACACGGAGTTCACTTATCAAATAAGCATTAGCATAATACAGTTTTCTTAGATTCATTTTTGCGTGTACTCCTCTTCCAAGATCTTCCACGTACTTTTGACTATTGTTCATGACCTGAAGTTTGAGAGAATCCTAAAATAACTATTTTTTTAAGAGAATAAATTCGCAAAATTTAATTATATTTCTATTTTTGTTTGAAAATAACATGAGTTCATGAACTTTGACTGGGATCGATAGTATAACCTCAAGAACTTGAAGTAAGTAACCACGCTTGAAACCATTGTATTTACGAAACTTACACAAGAGGATTATTTAGCAAGTATGGAATATTTGTCAAAATACTGGACAAATATTTTGTCTTTAAGCAGTAGTGATGATCACACAGTACCTCCTAAATTGTGAAAGAAAACAAAATGTTCATAGTGCAGCAACGTGTAGAACGCATTGTGTGTGTGTGTGATCTAGTGTTATCTCAATATATCACTAAGCACAACATTTGTTCACAATGCATCTTCTAGTTAATGAAACCGAAGGCCGGTGCAGCACAAGATAGAGAAGGATAACTGCAGCAAACAAAATAAAAAATTACAATACTTTTTCAAGGACACAATGGTTGGATGGTTGACAATTGGAAAAAATAATGTGTTCTGATAAAATTTGTTGTAAGTTACATTATACAGATGGGCAGAAGTTGCAAGAAGGAACAAATACTAAATGCTTTGTTATAACATTCGAAATGGCTTGAAGTAATATGATATTTCGAAGAATGCTTTCCAGGCATGATTAGATACTTTTTTTATGTATATGTTTAAGTATATAGACATATATTTCATCTCATCATATTTCATTTTGATTATTAAAATCCATGTAACCAATTTTTAGTACTTGATTAATATTCAGATATATTTATAAATTTTCAATAGAAATTATAACTCAATCGTTTCTTCAAAGCTAAAGTTTTTGTAAAGTTTTTTCAAAGTAAGGTTCATAAAATTCTTTTCTTTTGCCATGTGGGATTTTATTCATATTTCAAGAAATGTGAGAATTTAAAACATTTTGTGTCTTAACATAAAATACTTCGTTTCATTGTCAGTAAATACCATGTTTACTTTTTTTAGCTGAAACAATATATATATATAAACTTAAAGCATATTTTCCATGGAAATTTTAGAGCAATTTCTTTTTTATTCAGCGCAGAACAGCATCAATTCAGAAATGTCAAATCAAGCAAGTACTATATCAACACAATTTATTTTCTTCGTCAAGTACAAAACAGAACTGCACATTGTACAATGAAAACTGGTATGTTATAGCTACCACGTATTTTATCATCTTTGTTCGAAAGCTATTCAATCACTCTTTTTTTCTTCTTTTTCTTCCCTTCTTTCTCCGATCAACGGTCAAATATTTACCTTCACTCAGGGCTCCACTTAGTGACCAGAAGTTCTGCCGCCCAATAAGAAGGGCGGAAGAGAATGGGAGATTGTTTGGATCTTCAATCTTCAGAAATAACGAGGGATTATTTCTCAAACCCACCTTTTTAAAAGAAATACCAAAAGATAAGAAGTTGGGAAAGCTCTTATGGCGTGTTTTATGGATTGTGAAAAATTTCAGCTTACGTCTTAGATTTCAAGTGCTACTCAAATGTTGAAAAATTGTTGGCTTGGGAAACATATAATGGAAAATTATGCAGTCTTGATCCCTTGTTTGGTCCGGTAACAGTAATTAATTATTCATAAAACTATTGGTATTTGACTACCAAAATTTTAATCTGTTAATTTTATCAAGCATGAACTTTTTGTCGGAAAGATACATTTCCTTTCGTTTCACATTTTGTTACCTTAAATGAGCAAGTAAATGCTAGTGAATGCATTAGTTATTCAGAAACAATAAATACATGCTTAAAATAATTGCAACACGTAGAAAAAAATGTCGCTAATATGTCTTAAAAATCAAATTGTATCACATTTTTTTTTTAAATTTCTTAATAAAATTGCATTATTTAATATCGAAATTTTTGTAAAAGCATTCAACATTTGTATTTATTTTAACTTTAATATTTTATATTTTCAAAATGTTAATTGCAAAATTTATTAAACATTGTTTTCTAATATTTAAATCATTATCAAAACTACTAACAACATTTTTTCACATTTTAAAATCAATAACAAAGCAAATTCTTAAATGAAAGTTCCGAATGCATTTAATAAGACTTTCTTGCTGAAAAGAGAAATTCTCTTTTCATTATTTTACTACCTCAGCTTTTCTGGTGTTCCTCTAACACTAAACGTGTGATTGTCAAATATTTGCACTCACTCTAAAGTTGGATAAAGGTTTAACGTGTCATTGAATACTTTTTGGGGCTAAACTCTTAAGGGAATTTCTAGTAATTGACGTAAGTAACCGTATATAAACTACTTTACACCAGAATCCATTACCCATTGAACAAAGAAATAATACAAAGATATACTGAAAATCATATTGACAAAAGGGATTTTGAGCTTTGCTCCTTATCTGTAGTTTTCTTCACTGTATTATTTTATTAAAAAAAACTAATTATATTGTTTTTTATTACTTTTTTCTTGAAAAGGTAAAATATTTATACTTAGAAATGTTTTTCCATCTAGATAAAACATATGAACTACTACTGAGAAGTGAGTTACATTAAATTAAATGTAAAGAATTTCTACAAAAATCATAAAATTTACCAACACTCCAGTACAGCCTCAAACTATGAGATAAAATAGTCTTAAAAATTTTTTGCATGTAATGAATATGTTTTGTTGTACTCAATTTTGAATAAATCGAAAATTGGATTATTATTAACACGGGAATTATTTCTAACAGTAACTAATTTCTGTAGAAAAACTATATGTAATGTGTAGTCTGAAACTTTAGAAAGCAATATTATTTACATAGTAAAGAAAGTTTATATTATGATCATTCTTCATCTAGAGAGATGAACTTGGCCGTAGACAAAACCACAGATAACGGGAGACTGATGCTGATATATGCACAGGATTCATGGTCTTTAAATCCATACGCAGATGTTCAGCTATGTTGGAAAAAAAACCAGATTTATCAGATTTTGGTGAAAGTCAAATCTCGATGTCTGAGATAAATTATTTCATTCGTTTAAAAAATGGAGCTTTTAATGAGCTGCTCACAAACTGTTGTTATGAAAAGGGGTATATTGATGCTGAAATGAAAGGTTTCTTAGTTTTAGACGCATGCGCATGTCATCGAAACACTAAAACGACTTATATTACTAACAGTCACATCAAGGGGGACTTAAATAGTGTTTCTTTACACACAGTTTGGTGTACACAGCTGCGTACGGCAGTGCTTCTCAGAGTTGCAATACTCGCGACCCAATATTCAATCATAAATTTCATCGTGCTCCCCTCATACAATAACAATGTATTGAATTCAATAATACTATACTTTGACGCTAAAACTTCGATACGACTTTAACCTCTTAAGCATCCCTGGCGTATATAATTGTCTCCCTAATACAAAGCATTTATTACCCCGGGCATATATAAACGTCTTTCCGAAGTACGATCTTTTCTGTTCACTGCTATCAATAAAATTATTCCAAAGGCATTGAAACACAAATAAAGGACCTTAATAGTGTTCACGAAAGATTTACGAATTTCTGATTATTTGCTTTATATTCCTCCCCTCCCCGCAACACATCCCATACACGTGTCTACGTGGAAAGCGTTTGGCATTGGGAAGCGAATCACGTAACTTTTATTCGGCAGTTAAGGGATTAATTATAAACCGTACAAATGATCAAGATAA
>BMAV01001853.1:849556-878208 GCA_019973955.1 Trichonephila inaurata madagascariensis
CCAAAAATGTTTGCACTGATACTTTGAATACCATTGGAAAAGACCCTGTTTTATTGAAAAGGGTAACAGAATCTGACAAATCATGGTTTCTTTACTTATGAACTTCAAACGAAGGGCCCATTTTCCCCGAAAACCCAAAATGCTCGAATGAGCAAATCAAAACTTAAAGTACTGAAAATTATTTTTTTCCGATATTCTTGGGACCTTCACTGATTGCCTGAAGGGCAAAATGTTAATTAAAATGACTATCTTTACGATCTTTTGCTGAACTCGGAGAAAGAACAAAAAGAAAATACCCGAAATGTGGAAAGACAAGTCTTAGGCTCTTCACCAAGACAATGCTCCGACACATTCTACATTGTCCGTTAAAATGTTTCTTTCCGAATTCATAATCCTAGTGTTAGAGCAAACATTTTATTCACCTGATCTTGCGTCACGTGACTTCTATCTGCATTATAAAGAAAAACATTTGAGTCCGTGGAAGCTGAGAAAGAGGAAGTGACATGCGTTCTTTAGAAACTGACACAAGAAGACGTACAGCATTGTTTCAAACAATGGAAGGTTCACATGGAGTTTTGTACAAATAGAGGAGAGGTGTATATTGAAAGTAATAATAAGCAAATATACATGAAATGAATTTAAATCTTTTAAAGCATCAGTCTCGTTACATAATTGTCACGCATCTTTGTTATATGTTATATAATATTTTTTAAAGTAAAAAGTAAAGGTACTTTTTTTTTTAAAAATTGGGTTATTCATGAATTGCAACTTACCATTAATGCGATTTATACTACACATACTAATTGAGATATAAGTTAATTTTTTCTAATTATTATTCACCCCCATGAATATAACTTAAATTTACTGCATTGCCAGTTTCTTTTAATGAAATGCTACGTTGTTTAAATTTTATTGATGTATTAATTTCTATAAAATCCATCATACACTCGAATAAATTATTGAATTGAACCGAAGTAAATGAAACAATTATGTTTCAGATTGTTTATTGAGTAGTTTGAAGATAGTTAAATGTGTAATGCTTCGTATTGATCTATTTTTTAAAAAAAATAAAATAAGTCTAATTTTAAAAATAATTAAAAGTTTACACTATTTTTCGTTTATAAAAGTAAAATAAAAACCCTAATACTAAGAATTCAAAATCTACTAGTAATATTGTGTTGTATTTATTTACATACAATATAATTCAAACTAGTAAAATTTGTTACTTTTGATAACAAAATAAAACGTAATAATGTCATCACTGCATTTCTTTATTAAATGTAGCCTTGAATTGAATAAGTAAAATTCCCATTAATTTAAACTATCACTTTTATTGCGAAGAATGATAAAGAAACAAAAATTAACATGAACACGTAATAATAGCATATTTATTTTTCAAATGAAGCAATATATCTTAAATTCAATAGACTCTTTAAGCCTTAATGACTCTGAGTATAGAATGCACAATAAAAAATTACGATCAGAAAACTTTCATATTATTTTTAGAAGTTAATCTGTTTTAATAAAATATTTAATGAGAGCCGGAATTAAAATAATTATTCGAGGAATGTTTGCAAAGCAATGGGAATGAAGTATTTCCAATATTGTAATTCTATGTTTAAAAAAAAGTCTCAAATGATCCCATAACTTAATATATAATTATATAAAAATAAAACATCCTATAAAACTCAACATTAGAGCTTCTTTTTTTTATTCATATTCGTTGTATAAAGAATAAAAAAGGAAGATATTTACATACTTGCTGAGCAGACAGATTTATATAAGCAAATGAAAATTAACTTTACATTGTGCCTAATGAATATATTTCAAAGGGGGGGAACATATTTTTATATCAAACTGAAACTACTTTTTAATAACATTTAGTAATAAATAAAACCAAAAAAGTAGTATATATTATTTTTTTAAAAAAAAAGTGGTATTATATTAACCGTAATATATATTCATTTATACAGTAATTATCATGAATACATTATTTTAGAATAAAATTAAGGAAATAATAGTTTTCATGGTTATCACAAAGAGATTAAATATCAACTTTATGTATGACATTCATAAAAAAAATAAAGTTCATACAAATAACTTAACAATGCAATAGTGAATAAATATTTTCTTAAAATATAATCATAGAATTTAAAGAAATACAATTTACGATGTTTTAGAAGCTTGCGGTAATTCCTATTGCACTTACTGAAATAACTAGATTTATTTCTTTTCCTTTCAGGCCTTTTCCAAAGAGCAATAATGCACAGTGGATCAGCCCTGAGTTCATGGGCCATTGCGCGTGATGCTATCACTCACACTATGTACATCGCCAGAATCCTTGATTGTCCGGCTCAAGACAGTACTGCTTTGGTTGAATGCATGAGAAAGAAAAAACTAGAAGACATTATGGGGGTACAAATACAGATTCCAGATCATTTATCAGGATTTGGACCAACCGTTGATGGGATAGTCCTGCCTCAAGATCCAGCAGATATAATGGAGAAAAGTTCATCTTTATTCACACAGTACGATCTTATGTTCGGAACCACTCGAGTAGAATCGTACTTTCATTTTACAGCTATGGAAGAAAGATTTGGAATCGATAGCGCAAGAAGGGATCGTCTCTTAAGAACTCTGGTCAGAAATTTGTATACATATCATCTACAAGAGGTAAATATTTCAAATAATTCTTAATATTTTAAGTTTCCTTATTTTAAAAGAGATTACGTATGTATATATATGTAGTAATTGACGTTAATTTTCTCTTGAGGGATTTTAATCTATAATGGTCCCCCAAGCCCTTCAAGACTTCAAGTAATAATTAACTTCTAGTTTGCTAGCCTAACGAAATATAATTTTAACTTTATCATTAAAAACTGAAATTTCAGCCGTTTTAAATTAAGGACGCTGCAATTTTGCACTACCCACGTATCTAGACTAGTCAAAAAAAATTTATTGAAAATCATATGATTTTAATAACTTCCGATTGCCAATTACTGTAAAAAGACGAATCTCGATGATAAGAATTAAATTTAAATTAAGACGATAGAAAAATGAATGCTTTTCAGATGCTGCCTTAAATGTTCTTGTAACCATCTGTTTTTATTTGCGATTTTGTTTTTCGTATCGCCACTTTATATGTGTGCAAAATAAATGAGGAATTTAAAATAGCAATATGTCTCCTCAGCAATAAATGAAACAAATTGATTGATTCATATGATGAAATGTATTAGTTCAAACCCTGAAACATTACATATATATGTAGAACAAAAAAGATAAAATCGAAATAATTACTAACCAAAAATGAAATGATTCAACACATGAAAAATATAGATAATGGTGATTGTAAAACAGAGTAAATGTAGAAAAGTAAATAAAATACATTGCATACACTCAGAAAAATGCGTGGTTACTGTGTTCGCACGCTCACTTTCTCTATTCTACAATGTGTTTCTGTCTGTCTCACCAATCAAAATTGACTTATAGCTTACAATATTTAAATAAAATTTCAAGTCAGAAAAATTAGTTTCAAAACGTAATGATTTAATGCACTAAAAGTTTAAAAAGCAATAACAGGAAAACAAACTGAAATTTAGAAAAAGAAAGGAAATGCAATTTATACAATAAAAATAGGTACTCAAAGTCTTAGAAAATAATTTATTGTGATGATAGTATAAGAAACCATACGTATTTAATGCTTTTTTTTGTCTTTCCATTTAATCTGATCAACTGAAATTCATTATCTTCAATTCATCCATTCAGTATTCTTCTCGTTATATGGCACGTTTCAAGTAATTACGTCATACGTTTTTTGATTAGGTTCAGATCCGAACTGTTTTTGAGAAGTACATGCAACACTCTTTGGGTTCCAAAAGAGATTTTAGAAAGAAAAAAAATAGTTGTGGATCGGATCATTGCATTTTTGAAAGACACAGTAAATAACTTTCTTATATCTGGCCATAATGTTCGGACTTAAATTTCGTTCGCTAAAGAAAGATAAAAGCTAAATCATTATGAGCAGAACATACCCAGAAACATAACAGATTGACCAGCTTGTTGGCTGCTGTAAAACTTTCTTGCATCTTTACGTAGTTCATGTCAGTATCACACTCATCCATCAAAGCCGTCCAAATTATATTTTTTTCGTCGGTGAACAACAGTGAAAGACACTTCTTATTTACAGCCCTCTGAAATCTGTTTTCTTCATGATATTTTTAAAAAGAATTTACGAAACATCTTTTTAAGAACATTGTATCCTATAAACAGCTTTCCTTGAACAATTGTTATTTTCTGCATGGAAGCATTTTTACTAATCTTCGCTACTTACTTATTACTTGTGACTCTTAATCCTCTTAATCATTTTTTCTCATTCTTGCTGTTCTTAAATCATATAAATGCTACAAATCGATATATGTAGGACTAATCAAGAACTTTCTTTTTTGTTAATTTGCATTTTTTCCTTGTGGATTAATAAGACCTTATTCTTATAATGGCATTGTATTTTGAAGAAATGAAGATACAATTGACATTGTAGGAAGTTGCGAGCGTACGTTATGACAGTCATATAGCGTCATGACTCCTTTGGCGTGCGAAATCTGTAATATTTGTGACTTTATCAACAATTAAACTACTAAATTTCAGGTATTTTCATATATGCTATGTTATTATTGATGTGATAACTGATTTAATTTATTTGTTTTTGCGAATTGCAAGAAAATTATATTTCGTAACAAGATCATATACAGGTAGAAGAGCACTTTTGCTTTTGCGCTTTTGCAAATCTTTAAATAAAAGTTTTTTAAAAAAATTTTTTTGACAAAAACTGTTTATATACACTGATAGATAAAATTTAAGTTCAGAATTTGCATTCATTGGCAATAGTTGTATCCTTAAAATCGGTTTCTTAAATATGTTGATATATTTTTACGTTATATTGCGTAAAGTAATATGCACAGAAATTTGTGTTGGACTCACGTGAAAACTTCGATTAGAGATTGGGCAAATTGATTTGGTTTGATGTAGTCAAATCTGGATCACGAAAGAAATACATTGACTAGTGTGAAAGAATGAGAGATTTTGAATATGACAATTAGACACTATCCGAAAAGTAGTGTCTAATAGTCTTTCATAAGCACGAATCTTATCGGAAAATTTGAAAACGTTTTACAAATGGTGGATTTTATTAAGAAATTACAAATTCTCGCCAGTTTTGATTCCGAACATTTTATATTATTTTAAACAAGGGAAATGTGTAGCAGCCGCAACCTGTGTGATCTTCTTTGCAGTAATAAATTTGCTGTCAATAAGAGAGTATCCTCTTTATATAAAGAAACAATCTTAACAGAATTGTCCTTAACATAAAGAGAATCATAACATTGTTAATCAAGTGGCAAATGTACTTATGAAACCACAAATACACTCAAGTATCACAGAAAACTGTTTTCAGAATTTCGCAGCAAGCAGAACTATATATTCGAAATCCTGCTTTGTGTACCACACACAAGCAAATTAATTGTTCGGGGATTTTCAACCGGAAAAAATTAGAAAATGGACATTTCGGCATACGTACCTTTTTCGAAAGAGAGTAAATGTAATTTTTCATCCAAAATTTTACAGTAATAGATTTTTTAGAAGCCTCTCTACTAGTAAGTTACCTTTTTTGCTTGACTTGGGCAGCCAAGGGCTAGATAAAACAAGAAAATACTCCATGCATCAAATATATGTGTGCGTGTGTTAAAACAAATGAAAGTATAGTACATTAAAGTCATTTTAGATACTGTAAGTAATATTAAGGAAATCAATATTTTTCTAGCAAAATAATTTCCTTAGGAATAAAAATAAAGTCATTAATATCACATCACTAATATAGTACAGAATATTTCCCATGTGTTTTAAACCTGATTGACAATAGATATATTTCTATAGTATCGTCATTTACAAAAAAAAAAAAATGGTCTGTCATACCAGCAGCATATTTGAGTAAGAATGATATTCTTCAAAGTTTGAAATTTAATGTTAAACTTTTAGTTGATTAATTTATAAAGTAAATAAACATTCGGAAAATACAAAAATGCTATAAATATATATATTTATATTTTTTCAACAAAATATGTAATTAATGATATAAACTGACTATATTTATGAGAGAAGATTAAATATTACTATTACTAAATATTATTTAAGAAATATTTAGACAAAGAGAGGTCATTTCTTATTTGTTTTTTTCTTAAAAAGTACTTTTTAGTTATTATGTAAATTAAAACACTGAAAAGAAAAACGATATTTTTCTTTTCAGATATTTCTGACTGTAGTCAACGAATATATGGATTGGTCTCGCTCATTTCTCCAAGCCTCGGATATATTCGATGGCACCGTTGATGCTCTTGGGGATGCCCTAGTGGTCGCTCCTGTCATTCGATCCGGAACATACCACAGTGGTGGCATTCCAAGAGAAGATGCTTATCCATCACCTTCCTTACAGCCAGCAGCGAAAGGAAAGAAGACTTTCTTCTACATATTTAATCACCAATCAGAATTCGCTGATTATTCTACGAGATTAGGATGCATAACCGGAGAAGATTTACCTTATATCTTTGGTGCACCTTTGGTGGACTCACTTTCTCATTTTTCGACTAACTATACCAGAGCAGAAGTTACATTATCTGAGATTGTTATAACGTATTGGACTAACTTCGCAAAATTCGGGTAAGTAGCTCGCAATGTTTTAAGGCATTGTTTTGGTCAATTTCTGCTTTGTAGGTTTTCTTCTAGGCATAGCCATAAAACTTTAAAAAAAAAAATATAAATATTTAGTGCTCAATGTAAAATGTAATTTTTTTTAAAGATCTTTAATTCTAACTTTTTTTATTTTCTTACGGAAAACATTACAATTTATTAAATGATTGCCCCATTATTCAATTTAAACCTCCTTAAACGTAGCAATATTAATATTCCTTAATATTTTTTTTTACAATTTAGCATACATAGTGGCCTTAAAAATCTTATTAATAGGGAACATAAATAGAATATTTTAAATACAAAATATTACGATATTAAAACCATATTTTAATTTTACAATTTTATTAAAAAATTACATGTACAAAATTAACAATATGCATCTTTGATTGTTATGTTATTCTGAAGGAAATTGTCTGTGTTACTCAAAAAGGTAATAAATCATTAAGCAGCTATATCGTGAGAACTCTTTAAACTGTATATAATTTTTTGTAAATATAATAATGAAAAAGAGAGGCAAACAAAAATAGGTGAAAAGTTTTGACTATGTTTAGTGCATTGATAGTAATCTAATCTACTTTGTAAGGTTTCAGAATTACAAACAATAATTTACATAAAAACAATTACAAACTTTACTGAATTACTGACAATAAGATTTGAACTAGAATAAACATTAACAAAAATAGTAATCAATTAACCGAGTTAATTAATTAATAATTGGGCATTAAAATATTGAAATTTTCTACATTCTATTATTTCTGCTGAAATATCCAACGCAATTTAATGAAGAATTTACTCTTGGGACAGCTTTAAGAAGTTTTTAAAATGTTTCAAATATATATATATATAAGTTGCAACAATCTTGCAATAGTTTTATGCACATAAATCTAGGTTAGAAATATTTTTTATCAAGATATCATATTCAATTCCTTTTAGCTTAAATCTTATTCAATCAATTTAAAATATTTGTCTTCCCAACTTCTATTTATAGATGGTCTAAAAAGTATATTTAGACTCTTCGAAACACAATTAAATATACTTCCAATAAGATAAAGAAGCCGAAAACATACATAAAGAAAACTTTTCTTATTCTAGAAATTCGCAGAATGCAAATAACACAACAAAACAGTCAAATTGAAGCTATTGAAAATCGGGAAAAATCGCAAACTATTTTCAAATCCCCCTACGAAAAAATGTCGCTGGAAATCTTTTATTTAAAAAGTGTATAGAATTCCTGTGCATAGCGACGATTGAAATGCTTCCAGTTAGCCTGGCTATCTCATGCAGAAAACAATGAATAATACTCGAGCTTTTAAATGATAGAAAAAAGGAATGAAATCAGTTTTGAATTCATTGCTTGGAATAAAAGCCTCGTCCTTTTCATCTCTTCACATCCTTTGAATAGTAATGATCATTTTGTTTCTTCACTTTGCTATGAAATGAGAATTTTTCCTTCCGCGCGAAGCCAATGGATACAGACTTAGAAAATAAGGAAAGTATTTATATGCTTTCTTTAAAATTTTTATTTTGCTTTTTCCCGTTATCTTTTCTTTTTTTTCCCTTCGAAGTTCTTTAAATTTTTTCTTTCATTTTCTGTTTTGTAATCAGGATTGAAGGCGAGCTTTGTTTATATGTGTGCGTTTGAAGACGACGTCTTTAACTTGGAAATGGAGTAATATCTTCAATTGTTTTTGGAATCTGTGTTGCTTTTATTTATTTATTTTTTTGGTTTTCTTATTTTCTTTTTAGATTGCTCCATCAATTTTAAAGTATTTTTAGAATAATATTTTACTTCTGAATTCCAAAACGTTTCACTAAGAACTAAATATTTTTTTGACATATTTTTGAGTAGTCCTCTTTGTATTGGAAAATGATTAGAAATATATATTATAAATATTTGTATTAATTAATAAGAACAAAGGATCGTTTTTCTGTCATGGTTTTCCATCCTTGTTTTCAAAAATGTCCCATATAGTGATGCCTCTAAAACAGTGATTCCCAAAGTGGTCTATATAGACTCCTAGAGGTCTATGACGACTTGCAAGGGGTCCACAACAGCAAGAAAACAACTTGGGGGTTAATGAGGTGTAAATGGGGGTCTATACGACAGTTCTCACTAAACCAGAGCGTGATTTTAATTTTAAAAGAAAATTTAATCAAATAGAAACCTGATTTTACCTATTTAACACATTTATTTGCTATATTTAATAAGTCTAATTTGCAGTTACAAGGCGACAGCATAAATTTTATTAAAACAAGGGCCCTCCTTTTAGCATTTATTGCCAGAATTAAGCTAAATGAGTATAATATTGGACGTAACGAATTTTCCTAATCCCTTTATTCAGATTTTGAAACTAGATTTGAGAATGCATTTACTTGGTAATTACCACAAAAGGCAATGAATTCCTATAGTCACATTTAAAAAACACGTATTACAAGAGGAACTGATCGGAATAGGAAGTAACGGAGTAAAGTTTAGAAATGGATGTCAGCAATTTTGGCTTTAAAGAGATATACCTGTTATTTACCTCGAATTATGGAGTATTGGAGAAAGCTTCTGCATTTCCTAGTGAGGAGTTTTAGCGCTGTTGTCAGCTGGACATTACTAACCGAGGAAATTTAGGGCTAAACCAGACAAGATTGATAACAAATGTTGAAAATTTGTTATTGTGAAACACCATATTCATCCATGTCATTATAGACATTTGTTTCTTAATCAATTACTTTATGTATCACTTAAATTTTAAATTAATTAGAATAGGTTTTTCTTAAGTTTTAAATCCTATACTTCACTACAGTTAGAAATTCATACCATTTAAAGTAAGTAGCTATGTACCAGCTGGCATAAACGCATCTAAGTTAATAATTTTGCAAAAATTCCATAAGGGGCAAACATTCTATAAGGGGCATACATTACTTAAGTAGGGATCTACCACTAAACGAAAAACATTGCAAGGGGTCTACGAGACAAAAAAAAAGTGTTTGGGAACCTCTGCTCTAAAATCTACAAACATAAATGTTATGTGGTATTAGTTATCAATCAATATTCAATTACAAAACGCACAATTAAATTACAAGGAAAAGAAGTAATGGTAAAAGAATAAAGTTCAAAAAAAAAATATGCAAGCGTGTAGTAAAAAATTAGCCCCGAATGAATCCTGAATAAAGTTTGAAATATATGAATGGAATGTTTCACTTAAACTTAAAAATTTGAACGAGTTGATACCTAAGGTTAAAATAATTTTCCCCCTACTTAAATAAAAGGAGTTTGAGGCATTTCCTTAGTAAGTGAGTGAATATTAACATCTCACTCACGACGTTAATTCGTGAGTGCCAATTAACGTCGCACTCACGATGGCTTTTGACGGCTCACAAGAGCTTTTGGCGACAGACCTCGTAATTTTGAACCATGGTCAAGTGATGAGGACGACACCTGGGCTGGCACCCCTTCTCCTAACTACCACACCAACGGGAGGATGTTTGAGCTCTCGAAAGATTTAACGTGCATCGCTCCCCTACACGGTGGGACTTTTAGTGATATTGGGCTCTAACTCGTGACATGCCAGCCACGATCCGATACCTTGACCACTAGGCTACCATGGCCACGGGGTATTTATTTAAAAACTTGACTGTCATTTGAATTTATGGGGATAAACACTGTCTTTTGGTAATAATATGGTTAAATGGTTTTAAATTCTGCAGTAGGCTGTATATTTTTTTGTTTAGTTGAATCAAAATTGATTGAATGAATGAGCATTTATTAACAACACTATAAAACTAATCGAGAGCTATTAACGATAGAATCGTAATTTTGGAAATGAACGTGTATTATGTGCATTATTTTTTTATTGCTCATAAAAAATTTTATTTTATTTTTCTTACAAAACTGAATAGCATTTTCCTATGACTACCCCATTAATTTCATTATAACTTAGTACTCTAGTATTAACACTGTCGCGCAATAATACATTAGTATTAAACTATCCTGAGGTTACAGTAAAGTGGTCATTCAGTGTTGAAGTATAACAAGAACATTCATTTACTATAAGAAATATGAACCATTTCAGACAAAAGATTATTTTTTAAAGAAATTCGATACATTAAAATACTTGTAATAAAAGGATAAAAACATACATCGTATGACTTTAAAAATATTAAAAGGTTTTCCAATGTAAAAAAGGTCCATTCGGTCAACAGACAAGATCTTTTGCATTAAATCAATATTTACTGTGGAATTCTTGTAAATGTGCAATATATTTCATTTTAAAAGAAATAAGAACACACGCATAAATTCACAATAAAGCAACATAGAAAAATAAATTCACCCCACAACACTATATTAAGAAACGGCAACGTATAGTCGTGGCCAGGATCTAACCCTCACATGTTGCTCTCCTAAATCATTTCTACATACGTATAATGAATCCACTCTAAAATCTTCAAAATGTTATAAGTTTAAATTAATATTCCAAACTACTCCAGACTTGTTAGAAGGTATATATTTTAGACACCAGATTTATTTAAAATTTGTGGCCAATTTTTTCCGTAAAATCTTTCGAGAAAGGTAGCCCCAATCCCTTTAGATTGTTGAAAAAAACATTTCTTTTTCATGCAAGCCCATTTGACAATATCCAGACTCTGCCTTTTGTTCTATTCAGGTATGCGATCGATATGTACAACTTCTAGACTATATATATATAGTTGCAGGCTACTTCCAAATACCAACAATTTCATCTTTCCAAAATCTTGATGATGGTTTAGATGCCTTCTTCGAGATACTGCACATTTTGAAAAAAGTCCACGATGCTTTGTTGGGTTTTAATATACTGACTCAAAAAAACAAAAAAAAAATCCCAACACTAAGAAAAAAATAGGGTACAATAATGAAATTTGGACAATGTAGTTATCTAGTTAATACACTGCTGGCCACCGTAAATGCAACACCAAGAAAGACAAGAGATAGCACAACAAAATTTATTTTGTAGATAACATGTTGACCAAGTATCAAATGATTGAATTTATAGACTTTTATGAAGTGTGGCTCCTGTCAGAATCAGTAGCCAGAGTAGCCGCCATTGGTGAAGATCACTGCTGCCACACGCCTCAGCATTGATTCAAAGAGACTTTGGATGTGTTCTTGGGGCACAACGGATTAAGTAGCTTCCACACTTTGCCAAAGCTGATCTGGTGTGGCAGCTGGGGGTGTAATCTGGATCAATTGTTGAGCAACCATGGACCACATGTTCTCTACCGGCGAAAGATCCGGAGAGCGAGCCGAACAGGGAGACAATTCAATCTGGGGACGGACGAAGAACCTTTGGTAAGGCGTGCCACGTGTGGTCGCACATTAACCTGTTGAAATATGGCAGTGCCCAAGCCCTGAATGTAAGGAAGGGCAACTGGCTCCAACACCTCGGAAATGTAGCGCTGGCTGTTGAAAGAACCGGCAATACGTACTAGAGGAGAGCAAGAGTGGTATCCAATACCACCTCATACCATAATACCCGATGAAGGACCAGTGTGGTGGTGCATAACGCAGCTGTTCCACATCCTCTCTCCACTGTGTCTCCAGACTCGAATCCGACCATCGTAGTTTTGCAGACAGATGCGTGACTCGTCAGTAAAGACAACTTCGTTCTATTCTGCCACCCATATCCTTTTTATCATTGCACCATTGGCGGCGGAGACGTCTGTGGTTCTGTGTCGAGGGTAGACCTTGCGGACAGACCACTCTGCTGTAAATAGCGTCGAATGGTACGCGCAGACACTGAATTATGCGTTACAGACTCAATGTGCTGTGCTATGGTTCGTGATGTGACTGAGCAACCCGTCATTGCCATGCACACAATTTGCCGGTACTCACTTGAAGTGGTGCATTGAGGTGGATGCGATCGATCACGTTGGTCCGTCGTACCTTCTTGCATCCTTCGGTCACATATCCGCATTACAGTTGTTTGGTTTCGTCCAACACGACTACCGATTTCCCTGAAAGATAATCTACAATCTCGGTAGGACACTATCCTTCCTCTGTCGAACTTGGATACTTGATCAGAAGCTCGTCACTGTTTTCTACGAGACATAACTGATCGTTTTTTTTAAAAAACCACAAGAAAAACACAATTGCCGAACTTGAAATCGTCGAAATCTGCAAGCCTTAAATAGCGCTTTGAGGTGGTGCCACAGGTGCATGATGTGTATCTGGCGCGAAATTCTAATCATTTGCATATATTACCTCCGCTAATGCATGTTGTATGCTTCCTTCAGGATGATGCATTTATGGTGGTTAACAGTGTATATTTAAATGATTAAATGTAAAATATCACAGGTTAATTTAAGCCAGTGCTTCTCAAACTTTCAATATACACGAGCCACTGTTCAATCATCACTTTCATTGCACCCCCCTCCGTACAATAACAATTTATTGAATTCAATAATACTACACTTTGACGCTAAAGCTAAAATACGACTTTAACGTCTTGTGTTCCACCGACGTATATAAACGTCTCGCTCAGCTAAAGAATTGACTTTCTGGACATATATATAAGTCTTTCCGAAGTTCGATCTTTTCCTTTCAGGGTTATCTATAAATTTATTCCGAGGGCTTTGGAATGCAATAAAAGGACCTTGACAGTGTTTGCGAAGGATTTACTTATTTCAGAGGATTTGCTTATTTATTTCTTTTCTCCTCCCTCTAAAAAAAAATCAAAATACGCTCGTCTAAGTGGTAAGCGGTGACATTGGGGAGCGAATCGCGTAACTTTTAATCGACAGTTAAGGAATTAATTATAAACCTTGCAAAAGAGAATTATCAAGATAAGTGTTAATACAAGTCCATGGGGTCACTGATAATTATCAAACTTGTTCTTAACTTAGTATTGTTAAATTAATAATAAAGTATACATTGCACAGTATTAATACAGTTATAAGTGTAAATGTGTGTTCTATATTTTATTATATCAGAAAGTATTTTGATTGTTAACTTTCAGTAAATTAATAATTTTTTAAATAACCTTTTGTTTTCGGCTTTTCAATATGCTCGCGCCCTCCATGTAAAGTTATCACGCCTCCAAAGGGGGTCACGCCCCACAGTTTCAGAAACGCTGATTTAAGTTCAGAAAAATGCATTTCAAATATAAAATGCTGTTACCTCAATAGCCGGTGCGACCTAGAAAAATTTGAATCCAATCTTGCAGGCGTGAGTGCATTGTAGCATACACTTTGTACATGTACATGTCACTTTGCGGTATAGAGTCTCATGATTGTTGTAATTGTTGTTTCAATACTGGAACGTTCAAGATTGATTGTGGATGTTGCTGGAAGTTTCCAACGATATCCCAAACGTTCTCAATTGGAGACCAATTTGGTGATCTCGCAGGCCAAGGTAACATGTCAATACTCTGTATATCACGTTGTATTATGATAGTGGAATGAGGGCTAGTGTTATCCTTTTGGAAAATTTCCCCTTGAATGCATTCATGAATGCCATTAATATAGGTTAAATTACCCGAATGACGTACAAATTCGCAGTCAATGTGTTTGGGATTAGCACGAGAGTGCTTCTGCTGTCATATAGGAAATTTCTTCCCGGACCATGACTCCAAATTTAGGTGCAATGTGTCTAGGATGCAGACAGTTTGGTTGTAAGCACTGCATTGTCTTTATTCCTACTAACACACGGTCATATTTGACTCCAAGGCAGAACCTTCTTTCATCAGAAAACATCACTTCTAGTCTAATTTTTAGAGATGTAAATATAAACTTTTTTTTAAATCTTACTTGTTAAACCTTTCTACCATTTCTTCATACTTTGTGTTCCAATACAATTGTCTAGGTTTTCTAAATGAGTAAGAGACTCATAAGCTCCTTGAATAAAATGAAGTCGAAATCTGTTCCTTTGTCAAAATGCAAAATCAGAAAAACTTCGTAAATTTTACTAAATGATCTGTTATTTTTTCCTTTTCGATATGGTCGCCCCCCTCCCTATGTAGGGTTGACAAACCCCCCTAAGACGCGCACCCCACAGTTTGATAAAGGCTGTCTTAGATCCTTTAGGGACACCACATATGTTTGGTACTAATTTTTTACATTATATCTCCAATATGGTCCATCGTAAATTTAGATGACCCCAATGCAGTCTTCAGTTGAATCCAAATCACTAGCATTAAGTTTTCCTGTTTAGTACCCTATATTATATGTAAAAATTATTTTTACCGCAGGATAAAAGTTAGGAAACAGGCAGAAATACTTTCGGATTAAAAGGATTTTTATTCGAAAAATATTCTAGTAAGTGTAACAAACTTATGTTGGGTAGAAAGCTAACATACTCATATATAAATCCAAAATAACAGACGCTAAAAGTTTATTGGTATACATGGCATGGAAATATGAATCTGTAATCAAAATATCGCATAAAGCAAATAAATGCATAGTCGCTGTCAAGATCCAACACCCCGCATCATCTCAACAAAGATAGTGCGCCACCCTCTAGACGCTTCTGGAGTTATTACTTCAGAAAATCATCCTAGATTCCTCCAGATTTCTCTCGAGATGTATTTTTTCGCGAGATCTTTCACTAGAGTCGCTTCTAGCCACTTCGTCTATTGAATGAGCATTTTCTCTTCGTCTGCATCTTTTCTTTTTTCTGCCCTCCTCTCCCACTCACCTCCGACTACAACACGCCTTTGGCAGAGAAACGAACGAGATCTAAACACTTCGGAACAGAATTTTACATTGCAAGAATATTTTCCCGGATAGTAGATTTCTTCAAAATATCGAATCAATTTATGCAAGTGAAATTGTCTGAAAGAAATACCAAGAATTAACTGAGGCAACCAACAAAAAGACATCAGAATTAAGGTATCCGACTACTTGCGACAACCTTTTTTGAAAAAATGGAGATATGGATATTTTTTTTGTGAATTTTAGATTTATTTAGTATTTTTTAAGGAAAAAATCCTAAAATTGAAAACAGAAGAAAAATGTAGTTTTATTAAAATGGGAAAAAACTGGTGAAAATGTACAAAAAATTATATAAATGGGGCACGCTCTGTACAAACATTTTTAAAAAAAATTCTCATTTTTTAATTTTGATGTGTTACTTTGTTATTCATGTTTTAAATGACCTCCAGGGTAAGAGATATTTTAATTTTTACTAAGACTAGAGCACTTTATCTTAGTAATTATATGAAATTGCTTAAAAAGCAGTGATTATATTCACATAAAGAACTGTAAATTTTGAAATAAAACAGAGATTGATAAATCTGAAGGTCAAAACACTTCTACTGTTACACGGAACATACACAAAAAATTTCAACAAATTATTTTCCAAACTTTTTGAGCAGTTGCTGTCCCCGTTTGAGCTTTTCATAAAAAAAAACATATTTCCAGTAAAACGCATTTTAAAGTTTGTCATCTTGTGTAAAGTTATGGCATCTGTTTTTACTAAAACACTCGTAGAACACTCGTTCAATTGAATAGAAAATAAAAAAAAAAATTATTATTATTATTAAGCTAATAAAAATGGCCGATAAAATAAAGTTATAAAAAAAATTGTCAATTTCTGAAAAAAATCATGATTTTAGGGTAGTCGGTTACCTTAATATAAGAACATTTAACATGATATTTAATATGAGCCTTATTAAATAATATTGTAAATGCTCTATATAATTATAATACTGAATGTACTGTTTTTAATTGCCTTAAGATTTTATAATTATAGGTTTTGGAATGATATCTTCGGTTTTTGAGTAGTCTTTTCCTGAGTAATAATAAAATAATAACTTCATTAATTAAAAAACAGTTTAATTTTAAAAACTAAGTTACAAATGACAATGAATTAACTTATACTGCACAAACACTTCTTCAAATTAAGTTTTATTGTTTTTATTTTCGTTTAACAGAAATACTGCCATAAAAATAATAATGATAATAATTTAGGATCAATAAAATAGAAATGACCTTCTAGATTCATTATTTTCAAATAGACATAAATTCATATTTAAATTTTACATATAAATTTCAGAAATTATTATCATTATAAACACAATTTTTATTTATTTTTTTATAAACTTCGCAGTGTATGCAATTCATTCTTTATATTCCCTCAAAAAATTAGATGGGGAAAAATCAAAACAGATACATAAATAGAAAAAATAGTAATACACACAATGACGCACACAAATTTTTTTTAAGGTGGGATGGGGGGGGGGCCGGCCAGGGCGAAGTTTACCATTGTCGTATCATACTCAATACTCTGCCGAACATTCTTTTGTGTTTGTTGATTTTGGGAACAGAAAACAGTACAAAGTAAATTATTTAACTAATAATTACCATTAATTAATAAAATTAATGGCAAATATTAATCAAATTTTACCTACTGTATACATAGGATTATGACGAATCGAAAAAAAAATATCTATGGTCATGGGGAGGGATCCCCCTTATGTGCTCCACTGAATACACATATGCATGTGTTATACTCACAAACGTTATTCATATAATAGTATGTTCTCTGTTTATATTTTATTAATTATATTCGATATAACTCTAATTCATACAATTATATTTATATATAAAACTACTACGTCAGAGAACACATTTGTTTATATATGTTTTATCCAGGAGAGCAATTCCACTTCCATGAAAACGCGAATTTATTCTTAACCATTGAATGAAAGAATAATTTGAAAACCACCGTGACAAAGAATATCAAACGTAGTCACATTTGTAAAAGGAAGAAAATCATTCAATAAACTATACAACATTATCAATTAACATACAATGTTTCTAAATATCACACAAGATCTACAAACTTTATATTGAGCTTTTGGAGAATGAAGATTAGGAATTCCGTAGTTATATGATAGAATTCTAAAATATAGAATTTTCTTAATATGGATGAACTACCTTATATTTTATAGTTACCTTTTACTTAAGGTTATAGTGAACTAAGGACTTACTTCTGTGATGTATATGTGGGTTGTTGAGGTTCATCTGCACCATATTAATTAACCAAATTTTAAACCTCCGTAGGATTACTTAGTCTATTCTAGATTTAATTCAAAAAGTTAAGAATAAAAATTATATTTTGTTTTAATTTAGTGAATCCTACTTTTTATTATAGATTCCTTTTTATACACAACTATTTATTTTCAAAACTATGTGTTTTCAATAATTTTAAAATTTATTTTTCACAAAGGCATTTCTTTAATTATTTCAATTAATAAAATCATAAACACGTTAGAAATGGAAATCTAAAATAACAAATTACCTGAGTACACTCCAATTAGTTATATTGAAAAAATAATAAATATCAAAACTTTATTTAGTTGTGTAATAAATATTTCAGAGATTTGGAAACTGATGTAATTGTTTCAGAGAGCATTATAACCTTAATCAACACACACACACACATATATATATATATACAGAGAGGGATTAATTTTTTTAGAGAGAGTTATGTAACTAATGAAAACCTAGATTGCATGTACATGATTACATATATTTCGTAAGATTGAAAATAAGGAATGTACATTTTAGAACCAATACAATAAATTGTTTCCTGTTGTACATTTTGAATTATTTATTTGTTCTTCAATGAGTTTCTTTATTTTATTTCAGAGATCCAAATGCTCCCAGTCATAGTGGTGAAGTTCATATGGACAATGTGCGTGGACGCTATGAAAGGATTGTATGGCCACTGTATGAACCTATACATCAGAAGTACATCAGCATATGTAAGTATTTTGCTTATTTTAATTATCTTGAATTAAGTGTAATGAAGAATGAACATCGTTGGTTATAATAGAATGCAACACACTATAAATAAACATGTTTTTATAAAAGAGAACGAAAAATTATTTATCAAATATCAAGAAAATACAAGAACATTAAATTGCTTGAGTTTGAGATGCTTGTGGCTACAATAAAGGATCTCATGGCATTGATTGTTTGATACCGATAATTCTTCGTCCGTCATTGTTGGTGGTGCTATGATCTACGTGGTCGTAACTTCAAATGAATCCTGTGACAATCACTTGTAGCATTTTTGATGTCGAGCTGTCATGCATTGCTCGTACTGTAAATATGCTTTCTATTTTAACAAATGTATTTCTTAACTCTTATTGTCCTTTTTCATTCCACTCAACAATGAAAAAGGACAATCAACTAAACCGTTTCTGCAAATTACTCCAACTAAACGAGGTTTGCGACTTCATGCTCTATGGTGTTTTGTCATCCCCACGCTGCCTATTATCACACCTCTGAATTTATTGGTTGAACTTCACAATACCCTGTATATTAAATCATCATCTAGCCTATAGAAGTAGGGTTGTCCATCATGGATGCAATGAAATATATGAATATTTCAAGACATGCAGTCTTTCTACTACTTAAATAATTTCAGAAGGTGCTATAAAGAAACCTTAAAACAAGTTTACAATTATATAGCAACTTATTCTTCTAGCAAATATATGGGAACATATATCCAACGTAGCATGAGTTATGTTACAGAACAATTATATTCATAATTTGCATCAGTACTGGAACAGTTAAAGGTTGACGCACTGTACAAAGGAAACGAAATTAAAACAGCCTCATTGTGGGAAAACTATAGAATTTATTTCCATTATCTTCCCAATAAAATAAAGATTACTTTAACTAGTACATAGAAATGCAGGGAATATCAACTTATTCACGTTCTCTCTGCTGATGGATCGTTTAGTTTAAGCATCTGATTCTAAAGATGTTTTTGTCTATAGGGAGTAGGACACATGAATTATTATTTCAAACATTATGGAATATGAGCCATTCAGTATTGAAAGAATGATGTATCTAGGATCATAGCCCACTTCCCGACTCAATGCCCCTGACGTATTAAGCTGACAAGACAACATTTCTGTTCTCTCTGGCGTTAGTGACGGAAGAGCTTTGGATTCCTGTATTGTATTTAGTATGAACTCTATAACCGCCCCCCCCCCCATATATTCCATATTTGTAGACAATCGTCGCATTCTGAACACTGCGTGTAGCAAAATGGCTGAACGATAAATCACATATTTGATAGACCATGATGTTGCTGCAATTGAATACTAAGATCCATTAGCAGGATCTAGGAGAAAAATTATTAATGTAGACATATTTCTACATACTTCCAGTAGAGGATCTGTAGAGGATTGGAGGTATCGAAATTTGATTTAAAAAAAAAAAAAAACCCAAAAGAAACACAGATGCAAAAGCATGGAATTTGCAGTCTAATGATGAGCTGCCTCTTGAGGAATCTGAATTAACGAGCTTTTATGAGAGCCAATATCAAAACATTTTAAATCTAATATCATTCACATTTTGAAACTTCCAAAACTCATCAACAGTTTGTAAAAGTCACATTGCTTAGAACCTTAGAATATCATAAGACTTTTCAAGGGGAATATTTACGTAGTATCTCTCCACATCAAGTAATATTGTCTGGACATTTTCTTAGTAAGAGAAGTCATTGAATAAATATCTTTATCATGAAAACCATTTTATGTGAATCCGACAGAGAAATATTGGGATTACATTGAAAAAGATGTTTCATTATTCGCTTGAAAGCATGCTATACTTAGTGACATAAATACTATGAACATCACAATATTCCTCAAATTGAAGTTTGGAACATTTGTATGTATCTTAAGTCATATTGTATTATGTGTGTACGAACTGACTACATTCACATTAAACTCATAAATCTTACTTTTATTCTGAACTTTTTGCCTGGACTTCCTCTAATAACATGTCCTTAAACCTTACCTCATACAGTTTTCGCCGTTAGGATCTTCACCCAGTGTTCGGTTTTATTCTCGCTTCTCCCATGGTGTTTTTTTTTTTTTTTGTCTTCAGATACTTGAGTTTAGAATAGTTATTATTCAATCTTAATTAATATATTATATATAATTAGTTAATCAAAAAATTAGTGCTAAAAATAATTTTTTTTAAGAATGCTTATATATGTTTGTCATCTCACTCGCATTTTGTTTTCGAAAAACTGAAACTGACGCAATTTCACACAACTAAAAGTTAAGTACTAACTCTCGGAAAATGTTGTATTTGAATCTGTATCATTCACTATAGCGCTGACATCTATTAAGGCTGTTTTCGCCAAATGCACAATAGCGTAAACTTAACGCGGAGCACATTTTTGGACAGAAAAATACCTCAACTTTTATAAAAATTTGTGACATTTTAACTCATACATTTGTTTATAATATAACGTTTTTAAAATTTCAAAATATTTCATAAATAATCCGTTTTCCCTTTTAACAAGAACAAGAATATCTCATTTAGCATAGCTCATTTTTTAACATGCTTCAAAAAAAAAAACTCTTAAAACCTTTCTCTCGTTCTATTTTTAAGAAAACCTGAGAAAAACACTTGATGTTTTTAATTGGTTTCTAAAAAAGGAAAATTTACTGTAAAGGAAGATGCACATTTATTTAAACTGTTGACATCGTGGAATATGTTTGGGTAAAAACATATGCTTTTGCATTTCATTGATTTTGCATCCAGCGTTTGCATTATCGCAGAGGTTTTTAGTATGAACAGATAAACAGATAAGAATATTTATAAGCAATTTTTACTAGTTTTATATTTTACTCAAATGCAAGTATATATAAAAAAAAATGATCGAATTTGCTATGAGCAAACAGCTTTATTCATTGTACGGAATCTTTTTTTTTTCGAAGCCGATGTTTATGACACACAAAAATTCTGGAATTCCTGGACAATAATTCTTCCAAACACATGCATAAAGGAACATTTGGAAAACGTTTTACAAAACAGGAATCCATCAATTCAGAAAATAAATAAATAAACGAAAGAATTCCAGTAGGAAAAAATAAAATAGCAAAAGCGAAAAGTGAGTGTTATTCTAATCCATAGGGAATCGTATGCATAATTTATGTTCATACATGCGAAAGAATTTATTTTGCAACAAATTCAGAAAAATCAGAAAATTTTAAATGAAACATAAAACAAACATTTCAATAACCTACTCAATGTTAAAAAGATTTATGAAAATTAATAGAGTATATATTATAAAAGTCAAATATAAACTTTGTGTTTTCCGTAAGGAGATTCAGACCAAAGAAAAATTTGCACTGAATGACGCAGACAAATTTAAATTAGGAATCATTGAACAAAATTTAGACTGAAAAGTTATCTTTAAAGTAAAGGTTCACTGTGTTTTGGAAGTCAAGCTTTCATTGAATATATTTAAATGAAATCCATTCTATTTAGATGAAAATAGATGAGTAGACATAGAAATTTTTGCTTTATATAAAGAGTATAATGGAAAAAATAAGTTGATACAAATAAACTTTCTTCTATAATATCTAAGCCATTTCAGACATACGCCGAAGAACCATTACATTTTCAATAGAACGTCCTTTATCCGAACGTTTATTATCCGAAGAACTTTTTTTTCTTTTTTGTCAACTACATGTAATGTATATGAATACATTTTCGAACAGTGCAATGCTCAACAGTCGTTTCGCGGGAGGCCAAAACTGACAGGAAAACCCAAGGTCAGGGATATTTGGGGAATGTTGTGTGATTTGGTAAACATCTGCGCGGAATATTAGGTCAGTTTGTTTCTAAGTGAGGTGATTTATTCTTGCTCTTTTGTTGAGTTGTGAACTGCTATGGCTTCGAATTAAAAATGTAAGTCCAACGTCTTGAACATAGAGACAAAACATGAAATATAGAACAGTCTCGCGAAGGGAGAAAGTAGAGCGGAATGTCTCTAGCACAGTTTTATAATGTTGGAAAGTCAACAATTTCTGACATGATAAGTTTTAAGTTTTGCTTCAAAGCTTGACTCAAAAGATGGCTCTAAAAAATTAAAACCCATGAGGGAAGCAAACGATGTACTTCTTGATCGTTCACTCTACTTGTGTTTTCACAAGGAAGGAGCGAAGGGAACCCGATATCGGGCCATCTGTTATGCGGAAAAGCTCTGGGACTTAACGAGAAATTATGCGGTTCGGCTGATTTCAAACCTAGCACTGGTGGTTAAAGAATTTTAAATCGCACCATGAGATACGGAAACTGAAGATTGAAGGCGAATCATTGTCTGGCGATATAAAAATTCTGCCCACAAGTTTAAGGAAACATTTTTGCATATTCGTATATTTAAACATATTTATATAGTGTCCAGTTTCATATACTGCATGGATCGCATTCGGGTTTTGGTTATCAAAATGGTATCCTGTCCCAATTGATCCAGAAAAACGACGTTCTAATCTATTGAATAAAAAAAAAATAAATCACTTATCTGTTGGCCTTGAAATACCCCCAATTTTTCCAAGGGAGGTCTTGTGTAAAAAGCTTTGTTATTATTCCTAAGAAATATGTGTATCGATGATTGATTTTACTAAGAGTTGATCTGTGAATTCAATATATCCCACCAAAACATAGAATTTAATTTAAGTAATGAAAGAATCCCTAGTAGAGATTTATGCTCGGTTTTGTGAGAGTAAACTTATGGAATTACTACTCCAACGGGATAGAATTATCACATCAGTGGTAGGTGAGCGGTATATACAGACCATGAAACACCAGACAATTCGATACTCCAGAGATATACCGTTAGAAATTCATACTGATGGCAATATGAATTCATCACTAAATTACAGACATTTAATTCGTTGGGCGTTGACGGACCATACAAAATTATTTTGTGTATAGATACATCATTGTAACACTTCAACAAGCACGTCATTATCTATTCCACAGTTTGTTAATGTCTGCTGAGCCAAGAAATAATTCTTTCCGTTTAAAGATTTCCCTCTTGAAGCTGAACTACTGACGACTCCAGATACAAACAATTCATTAACGCAACCTGTGGCGTGTCAGTTGTCATTTTTTGAGATATGCTGCTACAAGCTGGACTATAAATATAGACCATGCCCGTCAGACATTTCAGTGATGAACCCCTTTTCCCTGAAGGTCATTTTAGGGCCAATCTGGACAAAAATTAAGTGTTATGGTCAGGATTTCTATTGAATACCTTGAGTGATACCACACGAAATTATAAGGACAGAGGCCACTACATTAAAAAGTTGAGAAGATATTAGTCCTACACCTCCTGCAATGTTTTATAGTAGCTGCATTGCCTCAAAACAATGTCGTTTGGAATGTACAAGCCTTCTTCAATGCATCAAGTCATCGTTTCTAAAACTGTATGGCGTGACCCCCTAAGGGCGTGTAATAACCCTAAAGGGGAGGAAAAAGGATTTAAAATAATTATTAATTTACTTAAGAGAAGCAAAACAAAATACATTCTGACACTTTTACACTGATATAATATACTTATAAATGTGCATCAGTATTTCACAATGAATTTAATAAGTAATTTATAAATACTAAGTTAAGAAAAGATTTAATAATTCCTAGTAACTTCCATGGGCTTGTCATATACAAAATTTAATACTTATCATTATAATTTCTAGGGTTTACAGTTAAAGTCGTATAGCAACTTTACGTCATAGTATATTATTATTGTATTAAGTACATTTTTATTGTGAAGGGGTGTACAATGAAAATTATGATTGAAAATTAGGTCACAAACATTGAAGGTTTGAGCAGTTCTACATTATGTATTATGCTTCTTCAAGTTGAATATTTAGCATGCGTTGTGTGGAGTATTGTTTAGCGTTACATACGTATTGCTCTTCTATAAGACAAAATGAGGGAATTTTCTTATCAAGTAGAAACAATTTGGAATGATACTCCTCTCAGAGTGATATTTAAAATTTGTATGATTCTATGTCACGATGTGTTCAAGCCTTTTTCATTACGCATGACAGTTACATATAATCTTAATTTTCCCTCATAAGTTTTGTTTTATAGAGATGAATAATTGGAATTGGAATTCTAAATGCAAATTCATATATCTTGGATTAGCGGGCTGAAATATACGGATTTCTTTTAATTTGTGTATATAATCAATATTGCACACTCTATTATTTAAGCGTATTTTTAGTAGAATCATTAAAAAAGCTATGTATCATAAATATTTGAGAAAATATTGAAAAATAATAAAGCCTGCTATATTTAATTATATTTCATACCAGCTTTTAGCTAATACATGCTAAATAAGTATCCTTATTATTTATGTGCATTGGCTAGTACATGTTAATAATAAGTTTTCTTTATGAAAGCATTTTCCATGAAATATTTTACTAGAATTCTTTAAGAAGAAATTTAAAAAAATAAAAAAATATGACTTTCAAACGAAGCACGTTTTTTAGTTTGATATAAAATAACATCTCTTCAGACTGACCACCTGACCGAAACATCTGCTCATGCACTTCAGGTGCTGACGCTGTAGGCTTTGGCCTGTATGGGCTGTTGCACCACTAAAGTTTAGTTAAAAAAATAACATATGTTTTACTTTGATGACCGTGGAATGCTTTTTTCTTTCTCTTACACCCAGTTTATCAAAATTTGCCCCCGCAAAGGTAGAAATATTATTTTATTAGTTCTGCTGTAACCAATAATGGATTATTATTATTATTAATACTTAATTTTTAAAATATTCAAAGATATTTACAAATACTTTCTTAATGACATATTTTAATATTCATTGGCTGAAAGTTGCTCTTGTTTTAATGTTCTCTCTGTTGCTTCATTTTAAAATTTTAGTTTAATGATTGGATTAAGTGCTTTGGATTAAGGCTGGAAATAACAAGTGTTAAGGAAACAATGCTTGGGGTAACACAAATTGCGGGAACTTTGAACTCTAAGACGAACTTTAAGTAAACATGTATTAAACAATTTTAATGCATTATTACCAGACTAAGTACAAATTCCTGAAGATAATATGCTTACCATTGTTCATTTGTAGATGATTTGGATAGGAATATTTGCATTCGATGGTTATATGATAAATACAAAATGGTAAAATATGTGCAATTAAGCTTTATTCAACAGGGAGAGAAATATTTGCATTTAAGTACCTTTCAGTAGAGTGATTAACAGAAAGGTTTGCAGATTGTAAACTTGCAATTACATGATACTCACTTCCTCTTCTCATTTTCCTCAAGGCACTTTAATCTTCAGACAATCTAGTACATTACCATTTTCCTTAAAAAGGTAGTATGATATTTCGAGTTTAAAATTAGAATTTCTTCCCAAATCGCAATCCTGAGTTATCCCGATTAGTTCTAGAGCGTTACCGGCGCACAAAAGAGTTTATTTGGTAAATTAACTATACTAGGAACGTGTGCAATTTAATAGGGATTTCGCAAACGAGGATTAAGGAGTTTCGCTAGGGCTGAAAAGAAAGAGGAATTCGGGAGGGATTACTTATAATCGCTCCACAATTGGATGCCCCTTTCCAACTGGTCAAAGTAATGATGACGACTTCTTTAAGAGTTTTGGTTAGGAATTTATTCCTTCCAAATATTCCAAGATCCTGGGAGAGTAATAGAAAAGAGACGAAGCCTAATTTCTGCACACATGTTCTTGGCAATCCGTTTTCCCTTGCGGCAAGACGAAAAGGCTGAGGAACGCTCTTGAAGAACTTGTGAGCTTATTCCTCCATCTTAATGCGTAAGCTACTTAAAACTAAAAGCACATGTGTGCGTAACCTACTTACTTAAGAAGCGTTCAGTACTTTTAGTTCCTTCTGCCTTTGCCGAAATTAACCTCAGATGTATTAAGAAGGAAATCTTAAATGTTGCTAAGTAAAAGGATAGTAAGATTATCCGTTTATTAAAGAAGAGCATTCCTCAAGATTGCTATAACATTCTTTAAATCCAATATTAGAAACTAGAGAGTTAAGGTGTTTAAATAAAGTTCTCTGAATTAAATAAGAGACAGAGGTGTATATTATTCAATAAGCATAAAAAATTTCAATAATTTGCTTCTTGAATTTCAAATTCCTAATCATTAAAATCATGAAAAGCTGTAGATATTACGTCCAATGTACATGTGTATGTATATATATAGTAATATAAAATAAAAGTGAAGAAGTACTAGAACCTACTGTGCTAAAGCAGGAAGAAATTGGAATTCACCAGACACAACAAATGTAGATACAAAAAAGTATTTGGACTAAACTGGATATACATATATATAATCGTAAGAAAAAATATATAAATGTGTGTGCTTAGCATGTAATAAGTTCTCTTACATGTTCGTTTGATATCTTGGGGGAGAAAATTAATGGTGATAAACACAATTTGCTTCGTTTAATTTTATTAATGCTCTGAATATTAAAAAAACCAATTGTTTATCGTTCTTATTCACAATAGAAACTCCAATACATCTACTCTCTTAAAATATATTGGTGAAAATGCCAATTTGTTTTGTTTAATATCAGTACTGCTAAAAAGATGAATAAATCATTACTTGACTATAACTCAGTCTGAAAATTCTCACAAATATTTTTTTTCTTGGAAATGTACTTAATTTAAAAACAAAGAATCAATATATTACATTTTTTTTCACGGAGCTTTAGAGACAGCTTTATTCAGCTTAATATTTTTCAACATCAAATTTTTGAAAGTACCTTATTCAATCTTTCTAGAATAAAGTCAACAACATATTTCTAATGAGAATCTTCTGTAAACCAAACAAAATAATAACTGAAAGAAAAATTACGTAACCTCTGGCAAATGGGGGAGACGATTCCCTTTTCAAAACTTCAACGCCATCATAACGTGAAGAATTTGCGTCTAGATAGATTTAGCCTGCATTTGCTTTCCTACACAGCGATATCACTTAAAAGGCACCAAAACTCGAACTCGATAATGGTGGTCACGACTTCTTGATTATACATATTCGGTTACTGAGACCATGTGTATAAAGAATATATGCGAAACTTCATTTATTACAAAAACAACTATTTTTACTTCTTACGTGTCTTTTTTATAATATATATATATATATATATATATATATATATATATATATCTTTAACTTATAATAATCTACCTTTACAATATGAAAGTTAATTGTTTTTTCTTTTTGTACTAATCTTTTTGTAACACGTTTTGATTAATTGATTTAATCTATTTCTTTTATGAACTAAATCTTTATTAAAGTAAAGCTTTGCTTGAAAAACTATATTCTGGATTCCTAGATAATATGCCTTATTAAAAAGCAATAACAAGTTCAATGCAATTGAACTTGTTGTATATGAGGTAAAATAAAACGGAAACTTATTTATATTAAAAAAATTCAAATCAAATAGCTTTCTCTTATGTATGCATATGTAATATAAAAAAATAATTTCCTATTATTTATATAGCAGGAATATTTGAGACATTGATTCGAAAAAAATTCCGCCTTATTTTCTATTCACTGACTATATAACTTCATTCTATGATTCTAGCTATGAAACCAAGGATTCGAGACCATTACCATGCACACCGTTTATCCTATTGGCTGAATTTAATACCACGCTTGCATGACTCTGGTGACGGAAATACATCAATACAACACCATCGTCTGCATGATCATGATAACCCTTATAGCTACGATGGAGTGGTCAGGCATCGTGACAATTCTGGAAGCATCTATCCTGCTTTCACCACACCTTTCCCTGAAGAAGAGAGAGTTCAAATTATCGAGCCTCAACCCAATGAGACTTCTAAGAACGTGAACATAACGGTGAAAATCGAAACGGAAGTAGTGGTTCCTGTCCCCGAGAAGCACCCTGTGGGAAACTTGACCAAACCTGCTGGAGAAGATCCTTCTGTGTATTCTACTGCTCTTATTGTTACAATAGCTGTTGGCTGCTCTCTACTAATCCTGAATGTCGTGATATTTGCGGGCATCTACTACCAAAAAGAAAAAGATAGTCTTGAAAAGAAATTGCAAAAGACTTATTATGAGGTATGTACACAGCCCTTAAATTTATATATTTTAGACTA